>JABFEP010002374.1:0-13886 GCA_013618265.1 Fusarium albidum
CTGCTCTGCTCTGCTCTGCTCCCTGCTGACTCCAAGCTTTTCTTGCCGCCCACAGGAGAACTTCGACCCCCTGCCCGCAAATCACAACGATCAGTTCCAAGCCTTCGACTACGCGTCACAGGCCTTCAACGCAAACCCTCACCGAGCTACCCCCGGATTCCCCGGTCCTCCAACCCCTCCCGGCCAGAACGTCTTCGCCGCTCAGGTCCAGCAGGTTCACCAGCAGCAGCAGCACAATGCCGGTAACGCCGACTCCGTCGAAGAGTTGGCTGCCGCGCGAGGAGGCAGTGAGGAGGAGGATAACATGACTCCGGCCCAGTCTCGCCGAAAGGCTCAGAATCGTGCCGCGTATGTCTCCCCCCTCCCCCGTTAGTATTTATACGTCGTCGTTCGGAGTCTCGGCCCTACAGTGCTACGTGCAGTGGTAGTGGTACGACAAGCCTTGTTTGAAGCCTGGCTATTTGTGGAACACAACCCAAAACACAGAGTGAGCACTACCCGTCATGTTACTAACATGCCCTTGCAGGCAACGTGCCTTCCGTGAGAGGAAGGAGAAGCATGTCAAGGACCTCGAGGCCAAACTTGCTGGCCTTGAGGCGGCACAGCAGCATTCCTCCCGCGAGAATGAACGTCTGAAGCGAGATCTCCAGAAGATGTCCACCGAGAACGAGATCCTGCGTGCCACATCGCACGTGGGACACGGTTCCGTGTCTCCGGAGCCCACCACGGGCCCCATGCGCTTTAGCCCAACTGACTTCTACTCCAACGTCCTCCAGAATCATAGCAACAAGTCCCCCTCACACCGCATCGTCACCTCGGACGAGGGCGAACGTCTGCTCGCCGCCGGTGCTGCTTGGGACTTCATCATTTCACACGAGCTCTTCAAGAAGGGCCTTGTCGATATCGGTGATGTTAGTGAGCGTCTCAAGAACTGCGCTCGCTGCGATGGCCAAGGCCCCGTCTTCTCGGAGCGCTCCATCACCAGCGCCATCGAACAGAGTGTCGCCAGCGGCACCGACGATCTTCTCTAAATGAAGGCCCGAGGCCAGCAAAGAAGGGCATGGCGGCGCACACAGGGCATATGACGATTGATGTTTACCACAGTGGGAAGCGGCTCCGGGATCGGGCTGGATTGATACCCCGCCCGTCGGGGCTTTATATAGTGTGGCGTTCTATGCTTGAGACTCGTTTGTTTTCCATTGACTCTGCACGGGTCGAGCCCCTTTTTTGGGGGGCCATGGATATCTGCTGGGGGATGAGACGAGCAGGATGGTCTGATGACAGGATACGAGGTTGCCAAGCAGGTACAAGGAGTTTCTAGGGGTGCATAGATGCGCATTGGATTGTGTAGTTTAGGGGGATCATGTTGTTTTTGATGTTTCTCGGTTTTTTATGTTTGGTAATTTGAATCAGGAAATCCGTTTTGAATAAAAGCAATATTACGTATTCACCACCACCGGCACCCTCCGCAGCAGCTCTATATAATAAATACTTGTTTTCAAAGCAAGCAATGATACAATTTTCCGGGGTCTAGTCGTATCAACCATATATGCCTTGACGGGATATCAGCAACATGTTTTTGTACATGAAACGATTTGCCAGCTCCCAACAGCGCTGCGCCAGAAACTCCAACCAAATATAGTAGACCCCAGTATCCTCCCCATCATGCAGAGCCATCGTACAAAAGCCATTTTCCCCATCATCCCAAATTAGAGCTCCTTTCGTCTTTCTATTCTAGAAGCAAAGCAGTAGCAAGCAAACCCTCCTAGACACAGTATCATTTCTATCCCTTCTCAGGACGTCTTTGGTGCATGTCCCGATCCGGTGTCATCACCATCGATCCACCTCACCTCGAAGTGATCCCCTCGCTCCGTTTCCACCTTTTGCTCCTCGCCTTCGAAATGTCAAGACACCGTGGTGGCCAACTCGTGGGTTGGTGGGTCTTCAGGCGTCAAGCCGTTTAATCCTTCTTGACACCATTGGCCTCGGGTTCCTCCTCGACATAGGGGTGCTTGATCTTCAGGCACCAGATGTCGAGGTAATCGCAGATGGTGACGATCACGTCAACGACGAAGCTCCCGTAGACGCCGACGGCGGTGCCGAGCATCATGAACATGAAGGCGACCTGGTAGACGTTATCACCGAGGGCGCTGGGCCAGCCGATGCCGATGTAGCGCTGAAAGATGGGGCCCAGGGAGTCGATGACGCCGAAGGCGAGGGGCAGGCCGAGTACGTTCCAGTAGGGGAAGCGGAGGTGGACGAGGTGGGCGGTGATCATCTGGCCGACGCTGTAGGCGTTGACGAGGCCGGCAAAGAGGGCAAAGGGGATGAGATGGCACTCGCGGATTTTGGGCTGGAGGTAGAGGTAGGCGAGGATCATGGACCAGATGCTGAAGAAGGGGACCAGGCCAAGGAGGGCGCCGCGGGAACGGTCCCCACGGGCACGACGCGCGCGGATGACGTTGAGGGAAGACTCGACGGTGTTGAAAACGACAACGACGCTGCCCTGGACGAGATACCACTCAGTGAAGGAGAGGTTGTAGATGAAGGAGGGGATTCCGATGGTCGAGGGTACGCCGATGGTGTGGAACATACTCTGCTGCCAGAATTGGGCGCTGCCCATGTAGCCAGTGAGGAGGAAGACGCAGACGATGGCGAGGACACCCTCGACGGGACCGTTGACGACGCCGAGGGTGAGGGTCTTTGTGTGGTAGGTCTCCCAGGTCTGGACGTAGAAGGTGAGGACGGCTAGACGACCGTAGTCAGTACCAGGGGTCTCGGCATGCATACCTAGGTGGACAAAAGAGGCAGACTTACACGCAAAGAGAGTAGCCACAGTCTGCCAGCTCTGGCCCATGTTCTGGGAAGCGGCAAAAATGAGCACCTCGAGCGAGGTATTGCAGGCGTCGACGCCGTGGTCAAAGAGCTCGCCCAGGGGTCCGGACTGATGAGTTCGTCGGCTAATCTCTTTGTTAGCAACCAGCAGAACTTCGGCTTCAACGTTCCCCGAGGAAACCTACGCCTGGGTCCCGTCCACCGCGTCAAAGGTCTGGTACAGGAACAAGCCCAAGGCCCAGGAGTAGTACACCCATGGAGGGCAGTCCTGGTCGAGTGTGGGGTTGTACCACAGCAGGGTCAGGAAGTTTGCGACGACAAACAAGAAGCCCGTGAGCGTGATGAGGTTGGGCGCCATGCCCATGGGGAAGCACTTGATGACGAATTTTGTGTAGAAGGGCTTCAGCACGTATTTGGAGAGGAGCGAGTGGTCGACTGCCGAGTACTTGTACTCGCGCAGAGCCGGGAGCTCACGTTGCCGTACGTAGACCATGATGCTGCTGGCGTTTGTGATGGCTTCACTGTCGTCTTTCTATTTCTCTCTCTCTCTCTTTATTGTGTCGGTTGCTGGGTCGCTCGGCCGAGGTCAGAGGGTCGATCCGCTGCTATCGTGTCCTTTTCCTTCCTCAAGTGGGTAATACCAGCTGCTCGTTCGATTCCCACTCTGCGTCTTGTGTCGTGTGCAGCGTATGCGCTCGAGAGCTGGGGGGTAGTGCTCGTCTCGACTCGGGTACTTCGCAAAGGACACACAGCAAGACCTTCTTTGAAAGAAGAAGAAAGGGGTGGGGGTAATAGACTCGGAACGAGTTTCGACTCGCGACAAGGCAGCGGTTGTCAGAGTAAAGAAAAGAGAGGGATGAAACTTGGTTGTGGGCAGGAAGAACAAGACTTCATAAGCAAAGAAGCCAGCAAGACGAAAAGTGGATCGAACGAAAAGACTAGGGAAGAGCCAGCGCAATTTATTATTATTTATTCATTGGGTAGGTAGGTAGGCACGCAGTCGACCTCCCTCACCCTCACGTCCTCAACAAACCAGCACCACTGCACGCGCAGCATGGACGCACGATACATGATGCGTTGTAAGGAATACCTAACTCAGTCTTTACCTCATTTGGTCCCATCCTCCCCTTTCAGAGATCGAGGACAAGAGAAACAAATCAGGCGCGGGAAATTAGTGCAGCACCTAGAAGCCACAGAACCCGCAAGAAAGGCAGGAGCGCGTCTTCCCTGGAAATGATGGAAAATTATGGGCAATCGATAATTAATTAACGTCCCGACAAGGAAATAAGTTCGGGAGGCAGCCCCCCCCCCCCCTTTCGAGTGACAACGTCATGGGGGCATTGTCCCCACTCACTCTTGCTGGTGCTGTACTTATGTACGGTAACGTCGCTGTCGGGGTTTTCCCTTCTGACGGACGCCTCCTTTTATATGCAATTTATACCCTGTATTTTTATTAGCTCGAGACCTTCTTTCAAGCTACGAATATAAAATCAAGAAAAATCTTAGAAATTAGGAAATAACTATAAAAAAAATAATAGCTCTATATATCGTGACTAGGAAGCCTAAGTATTATAATTCTTAGAGCTCTTTTAGTAGATTTAAGAAAGTCTTTATGAGTACATCCGTAGTTTAGTCTAGGTTTATTCGTAGAGGTGCCACACTTACAAATTTACAGGGGGTATTGTAAACAGACCTTGGTCTGGCAGTGGCCGCCCCGTGTACGCGCTAGCCTGCCCACCGTGAAAAACGGTGGCTGATCATCATCCTCCCATGTGCCATCATCTATCATCTCCATGCGCCCGAACCTGCAATGCGTCAACCTCATGACATTGCCCTGTTGACACTTGATGTCCAATCGCTGGCCACCGCCCGACTCCTTCTCCTCGGGAATGACGACGTTCCGTACAGTACAGTAGATATGACCACCTAACTACCTTAATCTAGCAACCTTTCGAGGGTTTTGCACTCAACTCGAGTTCAACTCCGAGTCTTGCATCTCTCACCTCTTGTCTAGGCGGTTCTGGCATGACATGTCTTGGCGGACCCAACATCATGCACGACAAATCATCCCCTCCTAGTGACCGCTCATTCAACGCTCCACTGCTCTGTCTCACCGTCTCGCCGACTTCATTCATCCATGCTATCCAGTGCCATCCAGTGTCAGTATGTCAGTGTTTCAGTATTTCACTCAGATGCCCGCTGACCATCACTTAGACTTCTCATCCGCTTTTGGTAAACTATTAATTCACGATTGAGACGAACTACACACTTCCGATCCTTGCTGTCCCCCTCCCCCTCCCAGAATCGAGTCTCAAGCGCGAGAGACCTTGTCGCGAATATCACTAATCCGTCCCTACTCCAGCTGCCAGACGGAAACAATCCCAAAAGCCATCCAACCTCCCCAGCTAGGCATTGGAAAACGCAAGACCATTATCTCCTCCATACAGCTTCCCAGAAGTACTGTTCCTTGCTACCATGTATCACCCTCTTGGTGCAGGATAAGTCATACCCGCAATCAACAACTTCATGTCCAATCAGCTCCACCTCACTTGGAGGCCTGGGCTGCCTTCTTCTGGAACTCGTCCTCCACAAACTCCTGAACGCTTACGAACGCCATGTTGAGCAGGGGTGCAGCATGATCCGCCACCGACATGCGGTTGGCATCGTTGATCTCCATTGGGCGATACTGGTTGCGGTTCTTCGATGGGCGTCCGTCTCCAATCACCCCGAACGCAGGCTTGGCCTTGGAACAATGCTGGCGCTGGGAGGCAATATCCTCATGCGTAGCCGTCAAGAAGTCGGCTCCGGCATACCAGGCGCGGTTGAGACGCTCATTGCGAATCGCAAATTCCTTGGCTGCTAACTGGCGAGTCTTGGCAGCATGCTCGGTCTGGATACGATCCAGAGGCGACGCCCAACAGCTCGGCGCGGACGGGGGCGGCCAGGTCCAGGCACTGGTAGCCATGCTTCCCGGGTGCTGGTTGCCATCAGGAAATAGGTAGGCGGACGAGTCCACATCTCTGGCAGCACTGGTGCCAGCAAGCAGGTCTCTGGACGACATCATGCTACCCGGCAGCGAGGTTGGGGGTGGCTGGGGGATTCGAGAGATAGGGCCCGTGAACAACTGGGAGGTCGACTCTGTTCCCGCGTTATCAATAGTCGCTTGCCGGAGGGTCTGGCGAGTGGCCATCAGAACATCCTCGTCCTCGTCTCGGCTGGTGCTCTGGCGGGGGGCATTGGTTTGCAACGCCTTGAAGGTCGTTTCGAAGGTCGATGGGCGGTACTGACGCTGGCCTGGAGGACCTGCGGTGAGTGGCCGAGGCGCTCCTGGCCCAGACGAAAGGGTCGCAGAAGAAAATCTTCCTGGGCCACGAGAAGTGCTGCCACCAACGGCGGGGTCGAAGGCCTTTGAGCCTTTGTTGGACAGCCGATTCTCCTCAGGTTCCCAGAAAGCATCATCCTGGAGGAGCTCCGAAGAGGTCTCTTCGGGCTGGGAAGAACGAAGTGCGACCGGAGGAAGCGTGTTTAGCTGGAAGATGTCCCGAGTAGGCCCAAAAGAGAGGCTCGTCAGGGTGGGTGGACCATCGGAACGAGAAGTAGCCTCCATACCGTTCATGGCAGGCTTGATTCCTCGAAGGGCCTTCTGAGCCCGCTTCTGGTTCGGGTTGGAATACGAAGCCAGGTTGTGAAGAGACTTGACCGTCATGGTCATCAGGAGGTCCATGCCCATCTCACAATCATCGCTGCTCTCTTCGCTCCCGTCGACATCACTGAGCGTGTCTGGCTCGGTCTCGGAGAAGAGAGAGTTCAGCGGCGATGGGGTGGCCGAAGAGCCAAGATTAGGGACCTGTGCCGACATGTTGATGCAGACGTGGTCAGGCTCGTTCAAGGGGCTGGATGGCCGGTCGTAGCTCTCCTGGAGAGAGCTATACTGGGGGAGCGACGAGGTGTTGCTACCAATCCTGAGAGGAAGGCTTGCGAGGACGGACTTGGGGAGAAGAGATAGCCCGCTTGTGTGGATGCCCCACTTGAGAGAGCGGCCGCGACGAGCAGGCGGCTGAAGGGGTTGGCAGGTGCTGGGGTTGTAAGGAGTGCCGGCGGTGGTATAAGTGATCTTTGAAGTCGAACGGGGGGCGGTCGGGGTGGAATTGATGCTATCGAGGGATGACAGATTCTCCATGGTGACGCGGGTGCAAAGCGATATATCCTGCTTCCCGGAGATTGATGACGGCAGTCGAGATGCAACGGAGATCTGGGGAAGGTCCGTGTTAGATGCGATGCTAGATCGTTCGAGGAGGAATGGTGTGCATCAACCGGGCACTCTACTGCCGCCTTGGAGGGAAGACGCGAAAGAAGAGAAGAGGGGCCCTGTGCTCCTGTGCTTCGAGAATGGAGGAAAGGGCAATGCCGTGAAAGGAATGACGGCAGGCAATGCAAATTGGCGATGGAAAAGAGAGTGAAAGGGCTATCAAAGCATCGCCATTGCTGGAAGAGCGAACATTGATTGAAAGATGAGGAGGAGGTGTGTTGCTGGGGGGAAGAGAAGCAGAGAGAGGGAGGAGGATGAGGTTGAGTTCGTGGGAAGGGGGAAGGAGAGAGAGGGATGATGATGCTGAAGAAGTGAGGCGGGTGACTGGGGAATTGAGGGAAAGAAGGCCAAGGTCCTCCCAACACAGACGTGCCTTCCTCCAAAAGACCGCAGTACGGCACAAGGAGGGTGCTTTGGAAGCTGGCAAGCGCCGGAGCACACCCACGACAGGAGAAAGAGAAAAGGAAGAGAGAGATAGAGGAAGGCGTGACTCACAAGATCCGAGAGGGCTTGGTATGTTCCAACTTTTGAAGATGTGTGAAAAGTTGTCAAGTTGTCGTAGATACCGTGCCTCCTCTGGTGTTGATGGTGATGCGAGGAATGAGAAGATGTTGAGGAGAGGAAGAAGAGGAAGGAGGAAGGGGAGGGGAAATTTTTTCTAAGAGAGAGAGAGAAAGTGAGGAAGATTGGAAAGAAAGCAGAAGGAGGAAAGCCTGCGCTTTGAAAAAAAAAAAGGACAAACGCTTCGAGTGAATGAATGCAAAGAGGTTCGTTCGTCGGGTTTCTTGCAACAGTACTTTCTCGTCGACTTTGTCGCGCTTCCTCGCATCTAACAATCTCTCAGCAGCGGCGTGCGAAGGGCTCTGATTCTGGTCGAAATTTTGAAAGGAGAGATTCCCTCAAGGCACAGGAAGACCAGGAAGACCGAGAAGTGGCCGGCTTGGGTCTTTTGCTCCCAAGAATGAAGCCAGGAAGGATGGGATCGTGGGCCTCGCCTCAGCTGAGATTATGTAGTCCTCGACGCTGGGGGGCACGATAGAAAATATCGAGATGTACCTAGCAGTGAATCACCACCAAAGAAAAAATCCTGCAGAGGGAAAAAATCCTGCAGATGGGTGGTGGTGTCAAAGTGAGCAGTGCCAAACACTCACCCAGGCACCTGTTGGCAGCTGCCAAATAATACCACGAACCTTAGTCGAACAGTGCAACAGCACTGCATCCCGTTCGAGTTGGGTGTCAACGAAGAAAAGACGGGAAATCGGTCATGCAACAAGCCTTTGTTCAGCTTCATTTCAACTACCGCTGCTACCAACAAGGGTGATTCGACCTCTTGTCCTCACTCAAAGGCCCGCGCTGCATCTCGCTGCCTCAACTCAACAGTATTCACTGATGCCCCCCCCCATTCTCTGCGCTGCTCGATTCCAGCCAGAGCGCTCAAGTTCATATCCGCATTTCCATGAGAGCGACATCCCCATAACTTCAGGGCCAGCCCTTTCTTCAACGTGCGAGTTCGTCCCGCCTGGGTCTCGGTCCTCGGCCCCGTCACACATATATTCGCCCCCTTTCCCTACTTAGGTCGCTCAAGTAGGCTTCCTCTCGAAGCCGGTTCTCCTCGCCGGAAAGAGTCGTAGAATTGAAACCAAATAAATGTAAGAAAGCATTTTATGTAGGCTCGAAAACTCCGTTTCCGTGCTGTAGGATATAAGGTCAGATGCAAGTAGGGGGCACCGGGCAATGCTGCCAACCCGGGGCCCACGAACTAACTTGGACCTTCCATTAGTCTAAGGGATGGTGGCGAAAGGATCGTGCGAAGGGAAAAGCAAGAGGAGGTATCCAAGAAAAATGCCTCGCAAATCAAAGAGGACTTGAAAGATAAAAAGCAATAAGCTCCGAGAACACCATGGTCAACTAAACTCAATCGCTCTCGGAGCGGGTCCATCAGCGCGCCTCCCGTTCCGACGCGTTTACTAAAAGCCGGCTCCGGGGTATGCGCTTCCCGGGACCATTCCAGGGCCTCGCCCGCTTCGCGAGTTGGGCAGTTGGAAATCAGGGTTGTCCAAGAGCATGTCCTGGCGCTGCTGTGACTGGTTCACCGGCCGCCGTTGAGGAGGCCCTTGCTGGTATGGCATCGGCGGAGGGGGATTTGGGTTCCAGCGAGGGTTGATGCCACGTTGAGAAATGGAGGTGAATGTTGAGCGTTCAGACTCGGCTGGGCTGCGAGCCCCTGCGTTGTTTGCATGAACGTCCTCGTAGATGGGCTCAATCGGGGGCGGCAGGTTGTTGCTGCTGCCATTGGGAGGCGTATCAGAGGCGAAGCGAGGGTCGACATCTTCATAGTAGGTGTTTCCTCCCGTCATGGCTTGTGGAGCGCCTGGGGGTGTGCTCCGTCCAGGCAGTTCTGCTGTTGGGCGGCCCACAACGAGAGGGGATGGAGCGCGGGGCGAGCTGCGGCCGTTGGCTTGGTTCCACACAGCTCGTGGCGCCGGCGGCGGAGGGTACGGTCTACACATGTCAGTTTCTCTCAGGTAGGCAGAGCTCGGATGGAACATACTCGTCCTGGCTATACTTGCTTCCTTCACTCATATAAGTATCGTGGCGCTGTGGGATACGTCCTTGCTGTAGACCAATCATTCCAGCCACGTCCGCATCGCTATCTCTCAGCTGGCCGTAGTCTCCCGTCTCCTGGCGTTGAGCCGGAGATGCATCCATCTCGGCCACTCGCCCTCCGACGGTAGCAGGCTCGGTACCCGGCAGGGGCGGAGGAGACTCGGCTCGCGGCAGAATAGACTCGCGAGGCACCCCAGAGTCAGGGGTGTATGCGCTATATCCGGCGGTGTTGACGCTGGGCATCGAAGGATTTGTCGAGTTGTATCCGTTGGAGAGGTCTGACGGCTGGCTATCGTAGACGCCATAAGCTTGCGCAGGGGACGGCCTCCGGTCGTACGGGCCATTGTTGTATCCTGGAGGTGGGCTGCGGCCTCCCCTCGTGCCGCCTGGGCCATACGCCCCCCTGGGCGGTAAGCCATACCCTCCCCGGCCGCCTCGGGGGCCGTATGCACCTCTGCCGGGACCCGGTCCGTAGCCTCCACGACCACGCATCGGGGGTCCGTAGTTATCGTAGCCCCCGCGTCCATAACCTCCTCGTCCGCCACGGTATCCGCCCCTATCGCCTCTTCCGCGAGCGCTCATGCTCGGCGAAGGTCCCCGCCGACTCCCATATGGATCCGTAACGTCATTAATGGGGTTTCCAAACTGATCATGGGATCCTTGCCTCTGGGGGCTTCTGTTAAACGCGGCAACCTCCCCGACGCCGACGGCCTCATTAGGGGGGATCGGGGATCGGTTCGATGGAGTGCGGCGGGTCAGAGGAATGTTCTCGTCGCTTGCTTGGTCGAGCTTGCTCTTTTGCTCGAAAGTTGCAAACGTTGGGAGGTTATCATGAACCCCGTTGGCGCCACTCACGGTCGGCAAGGTGGGTTGCCTGGGGACCTCATCTGATGTCTTGGTCTGGCCAGATCTGTTATAGAAGTTCTCGCCGCTCATCTCAGCATTCTCCGCGACACGTTTCTGCCGGTCTTTCCTGCCGATCAGGGTTCGACGCATCGCGCAAGTCACCAGACCGCTCATGGCCACCAAGATCGTAGCAGCAAGGACGAGGTATGAACCCCATGCTAAATGCGGCACGAACAGGAGCACATCAATCAAGAATGCCAGAAGGCAGACCAGGAAGTCGATGAAGAGAAAGATGAAAACGATGAGCAAGTATCTCGTTGAGTGGGAGGGGGCATGTAGATGAGACACAGCTGCCATGATGAACAAGACAAGAGTAATGAGCCCAGCGACTGGGTGCACGATCAGGATAGCTGAGAGTGTGTTACGGACACCAGAAGGCAGGTCAAAGGCCTGCGCATTATCCCCGACTAGTCTTGCTGCGAAAAAAAATCAGCTTCACTGCACAGCAGCAGGCGTCCTTGCCAATGTATTTAAACTCACCAGTATCATACCCAATCCCGATGCCGCTACATCCCTGGCCACTCTCACAGAAGCCAAAGACGCCGTAGTTGACACCATCGAATTGGCTCAGCGGGATGGCCTCGATGATGGGAGTAGAGAGAACGGAGAGCAGAAGCAGCGCAAAGGCCGCGAACAGCAGCACCGTCAATGGCGTGGCCGGCCGTAACATGGTGGCGAGGCGTTACACGCCTGTTTCGAGCACAGAAATAACACCACAGAGCGAGCGGCCGACGTCGTCACGACGCGGGGACGGGACCAACGCAATGGTTCAGCGCTGTCCTTTCTCGGAAAACGGGTGGTCGAGAGCGGCGTCGATGTTTGTCATGGGTCCGGAGAGGTGGTCTTTGTCTGGGGGAATAGTCGTGATCGTAGTAAACATTAGCCGTGATGAGAGCTCGTCGAGAGGTGATAATCAATCAGTTGTCCAGCCTGAAATTCGGTTACGAATGCCCAGCGTCCCACGTTCTTCCGTCGTCTACGGTCGCTTCTCGTACGTGGGTGGTGGCTCCCGACAATATCGCTCGATGATGGTCGGAGGATGAGGCGCAGTCGCAAGAGTCGAGTCCGAAGCGCCTGGCGCTTATAGAATGACGCCTGGTGAAGGTGCAACGCGAGGAAGTGCGCGTTCGCGTGGTGGTTCTGGACGAGGTCGTCCGGTGGCCATAAAGATCGTCGCTGTCGACGTCGTTGCTCCTGGAGAAAGGAATGGGACGACGTAACGGTCGGGGAAGGGTGTGTCTGGCGAGCAACGGGCAACAGGGACGGGGAGGGGATGGAGGCTTGGGGGGTGTACAGGAGTGCTCTCTGTCCGGGTTCCATGGAACTTGTCCATGGAACTTGCTTGGCTGTGGGCGGCTTTGGCTTGGCGCTTGGGGAACCAGAGCGCGCTAATCCAGGTACGGATGGTGGAACTGATGGAGAGGCCAGGTCCCAGGGGTCCTCTGGGTGGATTTATCCGCTATCTAGGCCAGAGCTCCAGGAATCGTCTGGGCGGTGGTGAGTTGTAAAAGCATGGAGGTGGCCCTGAGCCCCACCAGCGAATAATAGCTGCGAACCGTCGAGTGGAAGGTGGGGGACCCTATGGATGGGTCGAGGCAGAGATAAACCAAAGGTCTCTGGGGCCAAGATATGTTTCTTCGGAGAAAAAGTCGACGAGCAGCACTTGTTCTTGTTCTCGAATATAATTGCCTTTGAAGGTTTGCGGCTTGCAGATGCACAGAAACAGGCTCCCGAGTTTAATTTGGGTCGGGGGGCCTTCCTCCTCCTCAAGCAATCCATTTTGTACCCCCGCCCAGGCACGTTATCGCTACCACGGCAGGGCTTCCCTGTCCCGCTGCCAGGGGGCGCCTCTGATGGAGCTCCCCCCGTTTGGGCAAGCCCACCAATCGCACACGCCACAGCCGTCATTCCTGGGCTCTCTATCGTACGAACAGCCTCTCACGGGTCTTTGTTCGATTTGAACCAATTTCCTGACTATTCTCTGGAGAACATCAACTCGGTTCAGAATCCTCCATCGAGCATGGGCTGCTTCCGAGCAATCTCCCGTCTACCACACCCACTCGATCTTGAAGAAACCTGTGTGGTCAGCCACAACTTCCTTCTGGATCTTTTCCTCCTCTTCTGCAAAATGCAACCTGATAGCAACTCCTCACCTTGACCCTGTCGGTCTGAGACGGCCCTACGACGATCGAGCCAACCAATTAATTCGCCTCAATATATGTGTGGCCCAGGTTTGGACTCGGATTCAAAACCCCTCCCAGGATAGATGCGTGTGTGTGGATGTGGATTCAGCATGAGCTACCCGACCCCTCTGGGAAATTAATTGCACACGTCTCTTTCCTAACGTTGCTCTCGAACAAGGACATACGCGTCCAGACTCCTGTTGTTGCCACAGGCGAGATATTACATGTTCGTCCTGGCGTCACCCAGCCAAGCCAGCGTCGCTTCTCGTCCATCACGGCCAAAAAGCCATGGAGGCTAAGCCAAAGTGTCCCTGAGTGAGATCCCAAGAGGCGGCTCCAATCTCCGACGTGGATGGGGAGGGCCAAGCACAGGTGCCGAATTGAGTGAGTCAATCTGTGACGGGCCGATACTCCTCTCAGTGGACCGACCTGGTCAACTCGTCCACAAGCCATCCGGATGCCACGCAGCCACGCCGCACTCGCATACATGTACGCACATACCTACATACGTCGTGGGAAGCCAAATCGAACCCTGAGCCATCTTTAGCAACTTCATCCCCGCTGCGACAGGACGGGGCTGCATGAAGCTCCACGTTTCGGCATCTCTGGCGGCTGTAAGAGATTTTCCAGTTTCAGATCGGACCCAATACGATAGCCGCAGCATCATCGCCTTGCTTCTTTTCCATCTTGGGAACTTGTTCTACGTTGTTTGGCGATCTATCGATGCTTATTTAGAATCAGAGCCCCATCTGCACCGGCCAGAGACTCGTGTTCGCCAAGTTTGATACCTACATTCCCGCAGCTTGATGGTGAGTTGAGCGTGCAGGCTCTGCTGGCTACGGCATTGTCTCGGTGCCACTAGGCATGTTGTCATACATGGCACCTCTATGGCATTACTCTGCCATGCCGTGCATGCGTCTGATTTCGACCGTGTTCACGCCGGTCGCCGGATAATGGTATCGGTTTTGTGTCATCGGAATACCCGTCATACCTGCAGCACAATTATGAACTATTCCTGCGGATGGGCAAATGCGATTGGTATTCCC
>JABFEP010002376.1:0-22112 GCA_013618265.1 Fusarium albidum
CCCTATCGCTCACTGCAAGGCTCTGACCCCCAGGATACCAATCCCTTGTCCCGTGTCCATATTCCCCTGCTCTCGCCTCTCCTGGCCTGGCTTCGCTTTTTTTTTTCCTTCTCCCTCCTATCTCTTCTTGGTCAACTCTTTTTCTCTTCTCTTTCCCCTCCTTTCCCTCCCCCCCGTCAACGCCTTCGCTCTCCGGCCTGTTCATCGCCGTCCTCGACGCCGCCTTTTCCACCTCGTCTCGCGAACTCGACGAAAGCATCGCAGCCCTTCACCTGCCTTGCCTTTTGGTTTGGGTCTGCGTCTGCGTCGCGTGATAGCCTTGTTCAGTCTCGTTTTTATCTGCCTTCCTCCCGTCTGATGACCAGGTAGCAGAGCATCGTCCGCACAGCTCCTGCTTCTCGCCGGACCCCAATCTTTCGTCGGTTCCCTTCCAAGGTTGTCTCGACGACTGCCAGTCGTTACTTTGAAATTGCTTTCGGGCCCAAACTCGCCAGTTTCTACAAACCGTTGACTTAGTTGCTCGATGACGGCCGGCTCCACCTCGACACTCGCTCTGTCCCTCGCCTAGGTTAATAATTTTCGCAACCCTGGATCTCACCAAAGCAACACATCACCCTCAACTCGCCGCACAACAACCCCCGCCCTCGACCCGATCCACGACTCACGCCCTGACGCGTGCAAGACTGCCAAGCCTAGCATGCAGCGGCGCCATTCAGTGACAATGGCCGCCCGCAACAACAGCTCGCGAGTGCCCCTGGGCAGGAAGATTGACCCTTTGCTCCCGTATTCCATCATCTCCGAAAAGACCAAGAAGCCCCGGCTTCGCATGCGTTCCCTCTTCGGCCACTGCCATTACCGAAGAGTCTTTACCTGGCTTCTCGGCATCGCCTTTCTCATCACCCTAGTCTTCATCAAATCCAGGAATTCCGGTTATAATGTCGGGATCAAGATCGGGAGCAGCAAGACTCAGGAGCCCATCGCAACGGCCACCGTCGTGAACAGCAACGGCGAAACCGTTGTAATGCTCACCGGCGACATGGATGCCGATGGCAAGCTGGAGACGGTCCCCGAGGACGAGTACGTCACAGCTGAGCAAAAGAAGGAAGTTGCCGAGCAGCTTCAAAAAATGCCCTGGCTCAGGTTTCCTCAGTAAGTCTCCCAATCCATCATCTCGTACGATGTGGCTGACCTCGCTCTTCAGTCTGGATGCATACTTTCATGGCCTCAGGACCATTGTGAGCAAGACCAACCTGCAGCCCGAATACCCCAACGTTACGGAAAAGGCTCCTCTGCCCTCTCCCGCCATGAGTGATCATGTGCCCAAGCCCCAGAAATATAGTCCTTATGAGCACTCATCCGACACCAAGACTTGCTATCTCGACGCCAAGAAGACAGTCCCTGCCCCGGATCTGTACGCGTACAACGGAGTGCCTCAGCATATGCCTGATCCGGCAATTGGCTCATACAAACTTCTGGGTCTGAGAGACGATATCTGCTTTGATCGTTTCAGCCGATATGGACCCTATGGCCTCGGCTACAGCAGAGCTCATGGCGGTCTGGACACCGGTCTGGACACCGAGAGCTCTGGTAGCGAAGCTGTGTGGGCGGAGACTGGCAAGATCAACTACATCGATGTCAACTGGGCCGAGGCCCAGGAAGCTTGCTACAAAGCGAACAAGCATCGATTCAAGCAGGTCAGCCCTGAAACCCAGGAACTCCAGGAGACCAAGGACAAGAAGGGTCGTATCGCCGTTGTGGTTCGCACCTACACCGGTTTCAAGTGGACAGAGCTGGCTGTCCTCAACTTCCGCGCCCTGATCAATGAGCTATCTCTGAGGTCGGGCGGTGAATATCAAGTTCACTTCTTGATGCAGGTCCGAAACATTGACGAGCCCATCTGGTCCGACAAGTGGACAGTGCAGCGCATCATCAACGACAATGTTCCTGCCGAATTCAGAGGCCTTGTCTCGCTCTGGAGCGAGCCTCAGATGAGACTCATGTATCCCGGCCGATTTGGCGAGACCATTGAGAACCCTAGCGGCGCCGATATCCATGGCATCTACCGCAGCGCTCACTTCCCCCTGCAAGTCTTCGCCATGCAGCACCCAGAATATGAGCACTACTGGAACTGGGAGATGGATATGCGATACCTGGGCAGCTACTACGAGTTCTTCGACCGCCTCGGCAAATGGGCTGATGAACAGCCCCGAACTCTTCTCTGGGAGCGAAGCGCCCGCTACTATATCCCTCCGTACCATGGTACCTGGGAGAACTTCTCTCAGACCGTGCAGCACGACACTCTCGCCTCGGGCCGCGCTCCCATCTTTGGCCCCGTGTCCTTCGAGGGCAAGGAGCAGCTGCGACACGATGAGTGGGGCCAGTCCATGATGCCTCCTTCCTGCAGCTCTAATGCCCCCGATCGATCCAAGTGCGGTGTCGGAGAGCCCGCCGATCTCATCACTCTCAACCCGCTCTTCGATACCGAGCAGTCTGGCTGGGTTTTCTCGGACGACGCCACAGGTTACAAGTCGCCTCCTCCGCGACGATGCGCCATCATCACTGCCTCTCGTCTTAGCCGACGTCTACTCATGGCTATGCATGAAGAGGTCTGGCGATACCACCACACCATGTTCTCGGAGATGTTCCCTCCCACCGTCGCCCTGCACCACGGCTTGAAGGGCGTATACGCCCCGCACCCTATTTTCCTGGACCGGGCCTGGTATCCGTTTAGCGAGATTGACGCGGCATTCAATGCTGGCCGAGACCGGTCAACCTCCGGCCCCGGCAGCCCCTTTGACCAGCTCAACGAGCACAACCACAAGGGCACCAGCTGGTACTTCAACAGTGAATTCGCCGGTCTCATGTGGCGACGGTGGTTGGGATACGCACAAATGGATGGTCGTGGAAAGCACGGTGGTCGTGCCAATGAGGGACGAGAAAGAGGAGGCAAGACGGAAGAGATGGATGAGAACAGCAGCGGCCGGTTATGTTTGCGTGGTATGCTGGTGCATCCCATCAAGTTTGAGCATCCATCGGAGAAGCCGTAAGAAGCCCCTCGCCATGTCGCCGTTATGAGCAAGGCGACACCATCTCTCTCCTCCGAACAACGCACACGACAGACACCACTCGCACATATGCATTTGCAGGAGCATCTGTACAAATATACCCACGATCACCGCGCCACAAGACATCCATTACCAGCACCATGACGAGAGGGAGGCGACGCGAAATTCTCTGCATCCACTTCATCCAGCCTTCTTTCACCCCCAACAACTTGCATTCCGTTTACGGACCAGCGGAGTCGACCTAGACCTACCTAGACCCTTTATTATTTGATCCTCTTTTTTTTCTGTCTTTGTTTTCTCCCTTTCTCCGGGTTTGGGTACCTGCGCCAGCAAGGGGTTTCAGAACGCCGTTCTAATTAATCCCTCTCAGCTGGGAAATCAAGGTTGTCTGCCTTTTTCAAAACAAAAAACTCTTTTTTACCTTATTCCTTGTCTGGTTGTTGACTCTTGTTATTGTCTTTTTTTTTTATCTGTGTGGCATGTTGTTTCTGGGTACGAGGCATCCGGGACCAGGAGCGGAAGGGTTCTCCGCCCATGCTACGGGGCGTTCTGGGCTGGGGAAATTTTGGGAAGACACATGTGAACACGGTGCGACTTGTATAGATTCGATCTAGTATTAGAAGAGGTGGTAGTTAGGTGTGAAATTTATCTGGGTTCGAAACGAGCTTGTTTTACTTGAGCTGCATGTGCTACAGTCCCTGTCTCGTTTATTGAAGAGCATGTCCATCCATCCAGTCTGACCAAGGACGTAGGAAGGGGCCAAGCAAGATCACGCGTCAATGTCGCGTTGGACGGGCAACACCAAAAGAAGACGTGTTCTAACTCGGCCGAAATGACCCACCGACAACATCGGGCCAGGGGGTTGCGGTTGACGAAGTGGTTTGGTTGATGGTGGATGCCAGTTCAAAACCCTAAAAGATGCATGTTTCATTCCCAAAATGTACGAGATAGAACCTCCCTCCCGTCAAGCCGTCGTTTCACTCATTCAAAAAAACAGGCTGGCCGACCGCTTCCATCCTTGGTAGTCAACCCACCCCGTAATCTTTGCTCCGTCGTCCTCTCCCGAGTTTCGTGGTGATATATTCCCCGTAACACTGATCGTTGACCCAAAAAAAGAGAAAGATACAACGGCATCCAATCGTCCCGTTTTATAGCACATGTTGCTTTCCTGGCCGATGGCACTGTGGAACTTGGTGGTCTTCGGGGGGTGGCACAAAGTGTGTCCAATAAGCAACCCATCCCCGAGGAGAAGCTGGCCGTAAAAGAAGAGCCAGATGCAGCAGACGCAGCACCAAGAAGAAATGCAGAACAGAGTAAAAGCCCCCTAGGTATCAAACGCCTCCTAACGACGCCGTCAACACACCCATTGAACGCCACGGTCGACCCGAGGCCTCCGGAAGAAGAAACAGAAGAAAAGCGAGCTGGTTGGTGATGATGATGATGATGATAAAAAAACAGCATCAAAGCATGCTCGATTCAAAAAAGGTGCTCGGAAATGGCACCAGCCTCTCCAAAGTGGTTGTTCTTTTGAGCTGCAGTCGCATTTGGACCCTGAGAAGACTAAAAAGGTTGTCGTCCCACACACACACACATACACAGCATGCTGTCTAGTTTGTGTGTGAGATGCCGTGAGACAATAGAGCCATGTAGCCAAATCCTCTACTTCCTCAGGACGGCATCGTACATGCTCACCAGCCCGGTGATGGCCGTGCCAGTCAGGATGCCCTTGTAACCACCGTAGATGGCGTTTTCGAGGCGCACGATAGACATATTGTTGAGAAGGCCGCCAAGGTTGACGCCCTGTCCGTAGACGACGAACGAGATGAGGGCCTTGGCGATGCTGAAAGTCAAGGGATCAACCACGTACTCGGTATGGTGAGCGCGAGGGCGACCTCGGATGGGCGGGGTGCTGGTTGCGCTCAGGTTGAAGAAGTAGCCAAAGATGGAGGGCACGACGACGCTGGTGAATACCCAGGTCAAGGCGGGAGACCAGAAGCTGGACGTGAGGAGCAAGAACATGTCAGGAACATAGACGGGGTAGTCGGAAGTGCCGAGGGCGCCCGAGGCGGGGATGGTGAAGGCGTAGGTGTTGCCCAGGACCTCGCGACGGACGTTCCACAGCTCCCAGGCGGCGACGCAGAAGAGCACGCTGGTGACGGTGCTTAGCGTGTCGCGTGTCGCATGGCTGACCTCGGTGATGCCGCTCTCCTCGTAGATGGAAGAGACGCGCTGGCGAACGGCGCTGGCTGAGCGATCCACTGCGAGGGCGACGTCGGCGGGCGTAGCGGGCAGAGGGATGCGCGCCGCGACATGGGAGAGCGCGCGGCCAGGGGTCTCAACGAGCGCGGTTGATGATGCTTCAGGGGAAGCATCGTCGCTCCTGTGTGTGAGGAAGAGGAACGGTCAGCTTTGGGAGCCCTTGATGATGATGATGACGACGACGCGAGCGCGCGCGCAAGTCAACACCAGGTGCGTGCTTGCGCAACGCGCGATTGAGGAACCAACGGGCTAAAAAGGGATGGCGACTCACTCGGGGGTGACTTCTTCAGGCAACTTGGCTGTAGTTCGTCGGCGAGAGACCTTCAGAGGCCTTTCAGCATCATCGCGATTCACCTCTCTCTTAACGGGGGAACCAAGGGCCTTGGCGCGGCTGTTGAAGTATCCCGTCAACTCGGGGTTCGCGAGGAAACGCGACGAGTTCTCGGTGAGGTATGTGTCGAGCGCAGCGGCGAGGTCGTCTTTCTTGAAGCTCTTGTAGCTGTAGCGTTCAAAGGTCAGCGTCAATCGCATCGAGGGGTTCCTGGATGGAGGTTTCGGCGTGTCGCGATCATGCTCACTCAGCTCAGACTTGCGCGGCGGCAAACAAAGAACGAGGCTCGACAATGGCGGCATACAGTGCGCGTAATGCCGCTGATTCTTTGTGCGCGCGCCATACAGAGGTCGTGGGGGTGGCATCAGGGCAGGAGGTGACAGACATACTCTTCTAGGCCGACTTGCTCGGCGAGGATTACGAGATCGCCCTTGCGCTTGTTGGTTAACCAGCTGGTCATTTTGGAGACTTTGCCGGTATCGCAGGTGGCGGGGAGGATGCCAGAATGCAAGAAGAATGCCGGAGATGGACTTTTGGGGGAGAGATAAATTGTGGTTGCGCCGTGAGTCGCTCAGAAGCGACCAAAGGTGGGGGGATGATGTTGGTGTTGATGAGGGTGACGATGATGGAGATCTCGCTTGTGGTGGTTGCGTGGGTGACGGGATGGGAGAGATGGCGCGCGGGAGGGAAAAGGGCCCGTGTTCTGCGTGCGGGCCTTGGGGTTGTTTATGTTTTCTTTCCATCCGTGCCCCCCGTTGAAGTGTGCAGGCGGCCAATGGAAAGGCGCGCATGCAGCTTGTCCACTAAGGCTGGGTGTTGATCCACTGAAGCTCAAAGCTGACCTAGAGTCAGAGTCCTGTCCACTTGGGTGGTGACCTGGAGGCCCGGCGGGGGGGATACGGGACGGGACCCATTTGAGCGAGCACCAGCTCCTGGCAAAGAGGGAGCTTTCTTTGTCTTGTTGTTGACTGTTGACTCGCATTGCCCCTGGGGACGAGGCCCAGAAAACAATCAAGCGAAAGCCCACAGGTGCTTAGGTAGGTAGGTACCTAGGTAAGCAACGGTCGCGTTGGCCTGTTCTAATACCAGGCCCGACGCGTCCCAGTCGAGACGGACTCGTAATAAATCCTGCAGGCGTGTTAAGCGCCGACCAACCGTTCATTCAGGCCAACCCAATCAGGCGCAATGACCAGGTTGCTCCTCAGGCCGGAGGATTAACGTACAGCACGTCCTGTCCCATACTATTGTAGATGGTATTGGATGGTAACGATGCAATAGTTTGCCTAATCACTCTGCCCAGCTCACGAACCTCTCGTGCCCCCTCTTGACCAGCCTAACAGGCACATAATCATCGTTCATCTTGAGCGTCAGCACAGAGGTCGCCCCCAGGATCTTCTCTCGGCTCTTGGCCTGTGCCAAGGCGTAAACCTCTCTCCTCCTCTTGCGGTCCATCAGCCGGACCTCCTCGTCATCCGCCCACTCGTCCACGGCCAGCTCTAAGCTAAAGTCTCGGAACAGCACCGCAAGCGCGGCAATGATCTCGACCTGCGCGATGCGGCGACCAAGACAAGACCTTGGGCCGTCGCTGAAGGGGATGTATGAACCCCTTTCTGGCCGGAACAGCTGCGAGCTCGTGTCTGGTCCTCCGTATCCTCCAAAGTCCTCTGTCTCGGCAGGAGAGTCCTCGGTTTCTGATAAAGTTCCCGATGAAGCCTCGTTCTTGCGGAACCACCGCTCTGGCACCCAGTCGTTGATGTCGTCTTCGCCGTCGTGGAGCTTGCTCGGCCGCGCAGGCCAGTACCGTGGGTTTCGATGAACCGAAACAGCAACCAGCGAGACAATGGCGCTCCTTGGGATAACGTGCCTAGTCCCATCAATGGTGACAACCTGGTCCTGGCTGGGTGTCACCTTCTTCGGGATTTCCACCACGGCGGGCACCATCCGAAGAGTCTCGTTCATGCATGCGCCCAACATGCTGGCCATCATCGGGTTGATTAGGCCTTCATAATCCCACAAACTAGGATCCTTGTCTCCCAACAGCTCATCGATGTCCTTCTGAAGCAGCCTTTGTGAAGCTGGATTGTTTGCCAGCTCCAGTAAGATGAAGTGCATCGCGTTGGCTGTTGTCTCGTGTCCCGCCACAAGCATGATGAAGGCATTTCCCTGGATCTCGTCTCGAGACAGAGAACCTTGCTTAGGTGCAACGTCCTTCGTTCGTCCACCCAGGTGGGGAGGGTTGCCATTCGGCGTGCCTGTTCCGTAGCTGGACCTCACCAGCTGTCCCATCAGGTCCATGCCGTCAACACGCTCTCCCCGTCGGGCCTCCTCGATCTTCTCGTCCATAAGCTCCTGCATGTACTTGCACCAGTCCTCGTGGGAGTCTGCCGCGAGCTGGGCCTTTTTGAACGGCATCAGTCCTGCACAAGGTGGCTGGTTAGCACTCATTCAGTTCGACGTTTAGATGGCACCTCACTTAGCAGCCAACGGGGTACCAAGAGTAGCATCAGGATGTACTCCAGGACAGTGGCAACGGTAGTCACAAAGCTCAACTTGTGACCAGAACTGGGCTCCAGGGAACCGTACTTGGCCAGCTTCGAGTCAGCCCCCGAGGGCAGGCTCTCGCCAGGCCACAGCAGCTTGAGACCGAAACCGACGTAGGCGATGATGTTGAGGGCCAGCCTCATTGTATCCCGGTCCAGGGAGTGAATCGTGCCACTGTCTTGACCGTCCGCCCCCATCCACATCTTCACCATGCCCTGGGCTTGCTGGATGGCTTCTCTGAAGACAAGGGCAGCATTCTTCTCGTTGAAAGAAGCCGAGGTGACTTTGCGGTGCATGCGCCAGACAGCACCTTCGGAAGCCAAGACATTCTCCCCAAACTGGCGGAGAATCTCATAGGTCTCGACGTACTTTGGGAAGTGCTCCCGGCGGGAAGTGAACTGACGGATGGCCTCGGCATTGCAGGCCATCAGGAACAGCATTTTTGGGGAGACGATGATGAAGACGTCTCCGTGGCGAGCGAATCCATCATGGCGTGTCCGGTATGAGAACCCAGGCGTCAAAACTCTGTGTTGTTATGCGAGTCAGCTCAGCAACAAACAGTGCACTCGCTCTCTCTCGGCCAGGAGGGGCATTACTCTAGCCATTTCTCCCACCACGGTCTGGGGAATAATCTAATAATGGGAATCCATAGCTTGTGCGTCAGCTGCCATGGCAAGAAAATTGGCGAGCAGGCTGGCATGGAGTGAGCTGGAAGTTCAACAGCAGGCGATCAAGGGAGCAAATACGGGCGATGATGTATGGCAAGCCGCTCTTCTTTGCCTTTGCGATATTGTGTCTCAGGCTTGAGAGGCATGTGTACACAGCGTACGCAAGGGCGACGCCGCTGAGGATCAAGAGTGACTTCATCGTCGTCTCGAGATGTGCGGTTGATTTCAATCCAGGTACGGCTGAGCTGGGTGGAGCTTTCTCATCAAGCAGAGCTTCCTGCCTGTTATGTCTTTGGTTTAACCGGGAAGCCACCACCTTGGTCAGCGGTGGTGAAGAGCGATCAACACGGGACGACCAGCGATGGCGATGTTTTCACAGTGATGAGGTTGTTAAAAAAGATACAACAAAAAAAATGAATCAATGGACGGGTCAATATGCTCTCAAAATCTCAATCTGGTCGAGAATGGAAGGGCGTTCTGCTGCCGTCACAAACTTCTGAAGCAGCCCCTTGTTTCCGGTCCCGACCTGCGTTCCAGACTAGTTAGGCTGGGGCGCCACTAGTTACGGCGAGTAGGGATCCAGACAAAGCGTTTTAGCCGTAGCAACTAATTACCCAAGGTAGTTAGCGGCTGCATCGTCGATGATGACCTGCGCATTGTTTGATCATGAGGCCTCGGCTTCGATTGTGGGTATTGCTAGAAGTACTCATGATGGCCAGGATGGTGACGATAGAAGGAGTGCTAGATGTTGGTTGTAGGGCTCTTCTTTTCTCTTCATTTTCCTGCAAATGATGTTGTACAAGCATGTGAGTAAGATGGAAGTTGGTTGGAATTGAACCCAGGCCACTCTGTACTATCAATTCAAGATGATTAATCTTTCCCACTTGCGATTCTCTTCCCGCTCTTTTTGAATTCCTACCCAACTTTGAACTATTAATACCTGCCTACCCATCTAGGGGAGATTAATCTGCTGTAGGGGTACGTGCTGTCAAAATCGCTCCCTTACTCGTCCGGATCATCTAATATTAATTATAGTTAGGACCAAGATTAGAAGGGGTTTAGCCCTCTTTCCTTGCAGGAGTTTTGGGCCCCTTGGGTAGGGTTTGAGGTCTTTACTTCTCGAGGGGTTATGTATGACATGAATGCTACCGATATGCAGGGAGGACGTCTCTTCAAAATGTCCACGGTGTTCGCTTATTAACTAACTTGATGGCTGTCGCAAGGGAGAAGTGCCTAGTTAGACCTCATGAGCAGACAGTAGGTGTCTTGGGCGAATCCGTTCACCGACATTCGACTGCGACGGGCCCATTGGACGGCCGAGAACAAGAAGGAGGTGCGAAGACAATCAACTTATTACAGAAGATGGCTGTCCCCCGCAGATAGAATTGATAGAAGACAAGGAGGGATCGGGGTCATGCTCTACGGATACGCAGCAAGGTACAGAGCAGTTGAAGCCATTCCTAACGTACCGCGCATCCCCTGATCGCATCGTCAGCCACTGGGTTGGCCCACGATGCTTACTCCATCCGAGTCAAGAGTCCGAGGCCGTCAATCAAATCGCCTCAGGCATATACGAATGGGCTGCCTCTTTGCCGGAGCGTGTAATCTGTACTCCGTACTCCGTAGTCCGTACAGATGGAGGAGGCGCAATTGGATATCAAATTAGCTGAGCGACCCGGGCTGGTTAAGGGACAGCCAGCCTCCGCAGGTAATTTCCCTTGGCCTGGGCACTCGGTGACTGAATCGCAGCTGAAATGAGCCCTGCACGGGAAACTCGCTCGCGGAGTGGAAGAATTGCTAAAGGCGATTGTTTCCAACGCCATCATGACCATGATGCTCGCGTGTCCAGAATGGCAATAAACGTCGATCCCTTGCTGGATCTCTCCATGAAACGGTTGGGCAAGCCAGGAGCGCAGCGGGAGGCGCTGTGGCAGGCTGGCGCACCTGTTTCAGCGATGCTTGGCACGGCGGCGATCCACTCCAGGCCTGAACCCCGGGGGCGCCAGGGAGGATATCCAGGGAGCCGCTCCCCTGCAATCCATCCCAACTTTGGGCAAAACGGGCCCCGCGGTCGGGCTCACTCTCCAGTTCCAGCATCCTTCCCAAATCCGCAAGTGACCGAGGAGCCTGGTCTGATCGTCCATTGCTACAACTTTGACTTGAACAGGGGTTCCCCAAAATTTCGGGAACGTGAGAATACGGGCGTCTCGACTCTCCTGTGAGCTTCTCTCACCGTGTCTCGTGACGACCTAGGAACGCTGCCAGCTGCCCGCATCGACGAGAGAGTTGGCCTCTCCATCCATCCATACCTACCCATCGCATAGGTACCTACTAGACAGACAGCTCTGCCATCGACTGCTCGTTCACCTCGTCATCACTTTCTGGAGGGAGCGCGACGGACGTGCGCGACCGCAACGCTTCATTATCCCCCTTTTAATCAGACCGCCCGTTCTCTCAACGACTTGCTCGTCACGACTTTGTTTTTTCTCTCTCTGTCGAATTTGCCCCGTATCCAGCTGCCGTCCAGCATGTCCCATTTGACTGCCTCGACCGAGCAGATACCTTCGTCCCGCCCTTTCCCGATTGCTGTCCTCGACATCTAGAAGTTTAACTTCAACCCCAATCTCCCCCGAATCGAGTGCGAAGAGCCGTCATGACACAACACAGACGAGACGAGTCAGTCTTGCCCATGGACGTCACTCCTCGCTCCGCCTCGCCGTCCAATCCCGACTTGCAACAACTTCCTCCTCCACCTCCCGCGAAGCCATCTTCCAACACCCTCCTCCCTCCAGTAGATCTCAAGGTCACCGGTCCTCCAGAAACCTCATCTCCAACCACGGAAGCAAAAGATGCCCCCAATGGAGTTGCCCCGGCGCACGATTCGGCGTCTTCATCGGCCAAGCCCAAATCCACCCCCGCCTCAACCAAGTCGCTCAAGGAGCATGGCATCAATGACAGAGACTTTGGCCTTGCAGCCGATGGGGACGGCCAGGATACAAGCCAGGCACCTTCAAGGCGCAGTGTACAGTTTGCCCGCGCCGAGGGCGTAGAGTCTCCTCCAACACACACGCGAAACAATTCATGGGAGGAGCCTGATACCCCGGGCAAATCCCGTAGTGTCTCCCTCATGTCGAAGCTTAAGGCCCTCACCAGTTCTGGTGGATTGCAGACACCAAAGCTCCCAGCTGCCACAGCTGGGCCCTCCGACCAGGGCGCCCAGTCCATGACCAACTCCCCGATCGGCGCGCGACCTGCCCGCGGCATTTCAGGCACATTGACGGAGGAGGATACCGATGCCGATGCGGACGCCGAAGAAACGGCCGACGAGGATGCCCCCGGAGCCGACAAGGCCAAGAAGAAGACCAAGAGACGGATGCGTCGTTCGAAAAAGACAAATGGCTCAACACCGGGCACACCGAAACGATTCGCGCATGACACAGATATGCTTGACACATATGGCCGTATGGTCAGACGCCGTGCCAGCATGCCCGACGCAACTGCTGCTGACTATGGCGTATCTGAAGGCGAGGGCAGAGATCGTCTAGGGAGGCTGTCTCGCAGGGGGAACTCTTGGATGACTCCATCTATTCGACCCCCCGGCGAGGAGGTCGACGAGGCGGAAAGCCCCGGGGCTGTAGGACGACGGATGGGCCACATTCGCCGGATCACCGTGTTCGGAGGCGGAGGCGTGTCGGATGGGGACGCCATTACCCCTCGGCGCCCCTTCTTCACCTCTGAGCGAGCTTCTACCTTTGGCGCCCAAAAGTGGAAACAAGTCAAAAACACGCTCAAGCTCCTCCGCCAGAAGAAGGAGGATCGGTTCGACTACTTCAAGTCCGCCGAGCTCATGGCGGAATTGAGGGCTGGCGCTCCTGCTGTTCTCATGCTTGCCAGCATGATCCAGAGGGATGAGCACGGAAACAAGAGGATCCCGGTGCTCTTAGAGCAGCTCAAGCTTCGCATCACTGACAGTTCGCCCATGGAGGATGACGACAAGGATCGACACTGGGTGTTTACGATAGAGCTGGAGTACGGAAGCGGACCGAGCAGGATGAGCTGGACCGTCACCAGGACCTTGAGAGACATTTACAACCTGCATCTACGGTACAAGTTTGCCATCAACAACGAGAAGTACATGCCTGGACGCCTAGACCTGGGGGGCCGCCCAAAGCAGCCCAAGTTCCCCTACTCGGCTTTCCCTTATCTTCGTGGTGCCCGTAAGAAGGGCGACGAAAGCGACGACGACGACCAGGGGAGTGGTCGCGGCGAGGAGACTGCCGGCGAGGGCACGGCAACTGAAGGAGCGGGAGATGGCGTCTTCAGTGACCCTGATACACCCGGTGCACCGAGGAGAAAGTCTCGCAATCTTTTGGGCATGGGACCGAGGCGCAGGTCGACGGG
Source organism: Fusarium albidum (assembly GCA_013618265.1). NCBI lineage: Eukaryota > Fungi > Ascomycota > Sordariomycetes > Hypocreales > Nectriaceae > Fusarium > Fusarium albidum. The sequence goes on from JABFEP010002376.1 coordinate 13,266, forward strand.
CATCACTGACCCTGGCGAGATGTCCAACCCCGAAGGACAAGGCCTCGCCGCCTTGGACCAGGCAACCCGGAGGCAGCGTTACGTTGAGAAACAGCGACGTATATTGGAGAAGTATCTCTCTGAAATGATCAGATGGCTCATGTTCAGGGCCGACAGCAACAGGCTCTGTCGCTTCCTTGAGCTATCTGCGCTTGGCGTCCGTCTCGCTGCCGAGGGCAGCTACCATGGAAAGGAGTGCTATCTTCACATCCAATCTTCCAAGGGACTGGATTTCCGTCGGGTCCTCACGCCGGCCAAGGTCATAGCTCGTCACAGCCGTAAATGGTTCCTCGTTCGGCAGAGCTACATCGTGTGTGTCGAGTCCCCCGAGAACATGAACATCTATGATGTATACCTCGTCGATTCGAAATTCAGCATTGCTTCTAAGAGGAGCAACTTCACAGCAATAGGCTCCAGTGAAAAGAAGGCCGAGATCGATTTGACGGTGGAGGCGCCTCCTGAGAAGCATCACACCCTGACTCTTCGCACTTCTGAGCGCAAAGTGCGCCTCTTTTCTCGCAACCAGTCCGTCATGAAGCAATTCGAGGACTCGATCAACGAGATGTTGAAGCAGACCCCTTGGTATCAAGAAAAGCGGTTCGACAGCTTCTCTCCAGTCCGGACCAACGTGTTTGCTCAGTGGCTCGTCGATGGCCGTGACTATATGTGGAACGTGTCCCGGGCCATCAATATGGCTCGAGATGTCATCTACATCCATGACTGGTGGCTGAGCCCGGAGCTCTACATGCGACGCCCCGCTGCCATTAGTCAAAAGTGGCGGCTGGACAGACTCCTGCAGAAGAAGGCCAGAGAGGGCGTCAAGGTTTTTGTCATCGTCTACCGAAACGTCGAGGCGGCCGTCCCCATCGACTCCGAGTATACCAAGTTCTCGCTGCTCAATCTCCATCCCAACATTTTTGTTCAAAGATCACCGAACCAGTTTAAAAAGAACCAGTTCTTCTTCGCCCACCACGAGAAGATATGCATTGTAGATCACGATGTTGCTTTCCTGGGAGGAATCGATTTGTGTTTTGGGCGTTGGGACTGTCCGCAGCACCCCATCGTTGACGATAAGCCCACTGGCTTTGAGCTCTCAGAGGTACCCAAGGATGCTGAGCATTGCCAGCTTTTCCCGGGCAAGGACTACTCGAACCCTCGGGTGCAGGACTTCGCCAGACTCAATGAGCCCTATGAAGAAATGTACGACCGAAGCAAGGTTCCCAGAATGCCGTGGCACGATGTGGCCATGCAGGTCGTCGGCCAGCCTGCGCGGGATTTGACCCGCCACTTCGTTCAGCGTTGGAACTATCTGCGCCGGGGACGCAAGCCAACCCGTCCCCTGCCTTTCCTGCTCCCCCCACCAGATGCCAACGTCGACGAGCTTGAGGCCCTTGGGCTCACCGGCACTTGTGAGGTTCAGATTCTCCGATCAGCCGCCACCTGGTCACTGGGTATCGAGCAGACGGAGCACAGTATCCAGAATGCCTACATCAAGATGATTGAGGAGTCGGAGCACTTCGTCTACATGGAGAACCAGTTCTTCATTACCAGCACTGAGGTGTATAACACCAGGATCATGAACCGTATCGGAGACGCCCTGGTCGAGCGCATCATTCGTGCACACGACAATGACGAAGACTGGCGATGCGCCATTGTCATCCCCCTGATGCCTGGCTTCCAGAACACGGTTGATGAGCAAGAGGGCACGAGCGTACGTTTGATCCTCATGTGCCAGTACGCCAGTATCTGCAGAGGAGAGCAGTCCATCTTTGGTAGACTCCGAGCTGCTGGTATCGAGCCTGAGGACTACATTGGCTTCTATTCTCTCCGACAGTGGGGCATCATGAGCAATGATGTTCTTGTGACTGAGCAACTCTACATCCACGCCAAGACCATCATTGTCGATGACCGTGTCGCTCTGATCGGATCTGCCAATATCAACGAGCGATCCATGCTTGGTAATCGCGATTCCGAGTCTGCGGCCATTGTTCGGGATACCGACATGATCATGTCGACGATGGCCGGAAAGCCATATCAGGTAGGTCGCTTTGCTCACACGCTTCGCCTGCGCCTTATGCGGGAGCATCTTGGCCTGGATGTGGATGAGATCCTGGAGCAAGAGCGGCAAGCAGAGTTGGACCGTCAGGACTTTGAGACCCAGATGGAAGAGATCTACAACGAAGACGTTGCTTCGCCAGGATCGCCCTCCTCTACCAGCCCTAATTCCCCATCACCACAAACGAATAAACGATCTGAACCTCTGCGGATCCCTAGCTTCAACCACGATCTCGACTTGGCTACTGCCCGCGAAATGGACGGGAGCAGCAGCACCAGCAGTGGTGCTCAAGAGCCGCCTCCTGATATTCAGCAAGCCGAGGGCAAGAGAAAGCATGAACTGGATGTTACTGGCTACGGTCCCGATCACTGGAAGAGCGCCGAAAAGACTGGCCTTGATGCCGGCCGTGACTCGGTCATTATCAATGGGCGAGAAGTCCTCGTCAACAATATCAGCAACGAGGGCAAGGGGACGCTGTTGTCTCCCAGGGAAGGTCACATGCCACATCCAATGCTGGACAATAGATATCTGGATCCTGGCCGCATCAACGAGGTCCTTCCTCCTGTTCCCGCGCTGAATCGTCGCACTACAGATCAGTTAGGCCTGCCTCGTCCTGCGCAACTACCATCGCTGCCACTTGGCGATGACACTGACATTGGTGGGCCTCCGCTCCATATCGACCCGGAATCAGGAAAGCCAACGAATGGCGTTTTCCACCCCATGGCTGCAGACATCCAGCTCGCTCACATCGACAAAGACTGCATGAAGGACCCTGTGAACCCCAACTTCATTGACGAGATCTGGAACCGAGCGGCCCAGAACAACACCAAGCTCTACCGACGGGTCTTCCGCTGCATGCCGGACTCTGAGGTAAGCACCTGGGCCGAGTATCGTGAGTACTCGAACTATGGCAAGAAGTTCCGGGAGAGCATGGAAGGCGGCCGGTCAAGAGGAGAGGACTCCGAGTTTCCTCCCTCCTCGAGACACCGTGGTTCGACAGCTGGCGGCGCCGGTGTCAGCGCACCAGGACCAGAGGTGATAGCGAAAGCCGCCGAAACGGAAGCCGTGAAGGCGGCCGGAAAGCTAGCTGACAAGCTCCCATTTTCGGGTCATCACGACGAAGACAGGATCAAAATCGTGATCCCTGATGGGGGAAGACGCGAACGCGCAGTGAATGAGAAGCAAGCACTGCAAGATGGAGAACGCGGTGCTTCCCGACCGAACTCTGGGCTGGACAGCGAGAACGCCGTTGAAGCCCAACGTCCCATGGAGGCGCCGTCTCCCGTCTATTCGGTGGGAGACACGCCATTCCCCGCCCTTGAGAGTGGAAATGGTAGGTTCTTGGAACCGCAGACAAGCACCAAGAACAGGGAACGCCGAACAACTTTCTCGACTCTAGAGAAGCCATCCTCCAGAGAGACGAACGCTCCACCGCCTGGCCAGTTTGGCTCGGTGAAGCGCAGGCGCCGTGCCACAACTAAGAACAGCCGGCGTGGGTTCACCATTGATGATATGCCATCGCGGTCGCAGGCCGAGGAGCTCCTGGGCATGGTCCAGGGGAACATTGTGCAGTTCCCCTACGACTGGCTCCTGACCGAGGAGCAGAACGGCAACTGGGGCTACCAAGTGGACGGCGTCGCCCCCTTGGCTATTTAGTGAGTAATCTTGCCCGACGTGGACGGCATCAACGCTAACAAGCTCCAGCAATTGATTCTGCCTGCCTTCAACTGGTGTATTCGAATATTAGTTTGCACAATAGCATCGCAAGGAGTTGAAGAGGTGTTTACGTTTTCGGGTATTGAGTCCCATTCTCTAGGCGCGGAGGCTCTCTTTTGTGTTCCATATATACATCCTTTTGACCCAGAGAGCCACAGTTGCTTCTATCTTACATGTATAATACAACAAGTTTCATGCCTCACACCTTCTCGCTCACCCAGATGGCCCCACGGCAGCCTGCTCGAATGACACCGGTGAGCAGCCAGTGAGGCTCTGCCTTCCTTGCGTCATGTTCGACGGCGTGGTCCAGATGCTCTAGCTCCTCATCACGGATCCTCCTCAGCGTCTTGACCAGATCCGACAGCTCGTCGCCAACCTCGTAGCCCTCTGCCTCCCACTGAGTAACCATTTCCAGCAAAGTCCGGATTTGCTCGTTGTAGTGGCCGCCGATCTCCGTCTCCACAGCCTCTGTGCAAGCCATGGCAGCTTCATAGCCCATCATGGCCGTAGACCAGCCCAGGCCGGTGGCCATGACGGACCAGACGGGGTAGAGGGCTGTCGGCCGGACGCGGTGCTTGTGGATGAGGTTGTTGAAGGTACTGAAGTGGCCCACCTCTTGATCGTACATGTGCGCCATCAGCTTGCGCAGGTGTGGGCGGGATCGGAGGATGACGGGAGTTTGAGCGGCATAGATGAGAACCGCAGCAAGCTCCCCGGCTTGGTTGACGCGAAGCTGAGAGCCTTTTTTTAGCAACACGGCTGAAGGCAATCGGGTCCCAGGTGATCTTACAGCTGAGTCGAGGAAGTCACGCTGCTCCTTGTTGAGAGGCTTACGCTTTCTGGGGGCCTCGGTGGATTCGGTCGACACGGAGGCTTTGGGGATCGAGGTCGTCGCAATGGAACGGAGGCAGGACCGGTGGAAAGAAGGAACTGGCCGGGCGCCAAGGGCGCGCAGAGGCCATGCGAGAACCCGTACCGATGCCATACTTAATAGAGAGGCTTTTGGCGTTGACGGGACCGCTTTTGCGTCGTCAATTGGAACTGGTGGTCAGTCAGAGTGTCATCGGAACCCTGAAATCGAACGATGACGCTCCGGGCACCTCGGTGAGTTCACCGACTACTGGTCGTCTCACCGAGAACGGACTAAAGCTTCGCCGGTGGCACCTACACACATGGAGCAGCATGACATAGCGTTGGCCAATCAATCGCGAGCAGCAAACGGCAACTTCAGAGCAGGTTGTCAAAGACAGCAACTCAGCTCCTGCACCCCGATTCAACACCGACTCTTTTCATCAACCAGAGCCTCATTCATCCCACGAACCTCTCAACCACGCCTGCGCATCCCCTTGGACTCTTAACTGCACCGGAATCATCGGGATTTTCCAACTTAAATCGCGTCAAACGCGGCCGCTGTGGCTGCACAGCTTTTGCGAGTGTTCCCCCACTGAGAGCCTCGCCCTTTTGAGGTTATCGCCAGCAGACGGAAGCAATCGCCATGGCTGATATCGACGACGAGCTTCTCGCCCTCGCGGGTGGAGATTCCGATGACGATGGTTCCGGCAACGAAAGCAGAGAGATGTCGGCGTCGCCGCCAGCGAAGAGGAGTGGTTCGAGAAGAGGATCGGGAAAGAAGTCTCAACGAAGCGGGGGTGATGACTCCGAGCAGGAGGAGGGCGAAGCGTAAGTGACCCAGTCTCACTTTTGCGAAATGCTGCCTCGGAGGCCGAGTGCAGATTGAGCAGCTCAGCCCACTTGCAGCCTAGAGTCGCCGCCATTGGCTCCCCGTTTACTGACGCATGGATTGCGACACAGGTCTTCAGCGCCAGGTACCCCGAACTCTCTTGAATCTGCGCCTATGGACGAGTCCGACTCGGATGCCGAACCGTCGCGAAGCCGACCTGCTGCCGCGGACGATGACGACGACAAGTACCCGGTTGACGGCATGTACGTCAGTCAGGCAGAGAAGGCCGAAATAATGGCCATGCGTGATCTCGAGCGAGAGCAGATTATTGCCGAGCGTGTTTCGGAGATTGAGCGCCAGCGCCAGAACCGTCTGCTCCGTCAGATGGTCAGCAGTGTGGAGAACGAGGAGCGCAAGCAGGTCAAGAAGAAGCGCAGCGCTGATACTGCCGAGTTGGAAGATGGTGAGCGCAAGGCTTCACGGCCTCGCACGGATGGCAAAGGAGAATCCGCGATGGATACTCTGCGCCGGGCGCGAGCGGAGAAGGCCCGTCGGCGAGAAGATCACGAGCGGCGGAAGGACACATACTCTCCGCGTGGCCGCGATTCCGGACCGGACGACAGTGAGGATGACTTTGGCCGCGGGCGTTCTCCCACACCGGAAGCCGACGCGCCTCGTGACCAGCCACCGGCCGAACTACGCGACTATGAGCGAGTGCGGCTGGGCAGAAACGAATTTGCCCAGGTCTGCTTCACGCCTGGTTTCGAGCAGTCCATAACCGGATGCTACATCCGTATTGCCCTTGGCCCACATCCCGAGACCGGAGTCGAGCAGTACCGCATGGCCGTCATCAAAGGTGCGCATGGCAGAAAAGAGATGGACGAAACAAACTGACATGAGTTCTTTAGGCTTCGCAACTAGTCGACCGTATGCGCTGAACGGGCCCAATGGCGCATTCGTCACGGACCAGTATGTCAAGGCAGCGCATGGAAAGGCGATCAAGGAGTTCCCTTTTATCGCTGCCTCGAGCGGAAAGTTTACGGATGTGCGTGACCCGACGCTTTCATTTGGGCACAGATGCTGATACAAACATAGGGCGAGCTCCACCGTTACAACGCTACATGCCAGCACGAGGGTGTGACGGTTCCAACGAGGGCATTTCTGCTGGACAAGATAGACGACATCAATAGGTTGATCAGCCACTCGTGGACCAGTGAGGAAATCAAGGCTCGACTCAAGAGGATCAAGGACTTGCGGCAACGATTCGACCCAGCCGAACGAGAGCGGGTGGCCGGGCTGCTTGAGGAGGCAAGAGAGCGCGGCGAAGACCAAAAGGTGGAAGAATTGCAGGAGGAGCTTGACAAGCTTGGCACCCAACGTCTGGCCTTTAGAACGAGCCTGGGGCCGTCCAAGCTGTCCGAAGTACCCAAGGGCCAATCGGAGCAGGATCGACTGGCTGAGCGCAATCGAGAGAACCGACGACTCAATGCGGAGGCAGTCCGCAAGGCTCAGCTGAAGGAGAAGGCCAAGTCGCGCGAGATCGAGATGGCGCTGAAGCGTGGCGAGGCTTACCAAGGCGACATGTCACGACGTCTGCGGACCAAGGCCAAATTCGTGCACGATGTGAATGAGTCGACGGACAAGAAGTCTTCGGCGAACGGGAGCGACGCGAGCACGCCTGGAACCAACACACCAAAGCCGGCCTCGAAGTCTCAGCTGCTGCCGCACCTTGCCAGACTGCAGGAGGAGAAGTACCAAGAGAAGAAGGGCATCCCGACGATCCACAAGCCCTTGATGGACGATGATGTGATTGGGTCGTTGGACCTTGACATTGACGTTGAGATCTGAAGGAAGCAGAGGCATTACGATACAGAGCGCGAATTATTTCCAGGTTGCTACGACTTGCTTTTACGGATTAGAGCCAAAAAAAGGGACCAGGACAGGGTTGCATTTATTGCCTCGAGCGGAGTTTGGCGGTTACTTTACATAGGGAGGTTAGTGTGCAATATAGAGAGCTTGTCCAGAATACTATTCTTGCTATTGCTCGACGATGGCTAATTTCAATGCAGCAGCAATGCGGAAGTTGATTTCAATTGTCTTTGTCTGTCTCTATCGATGCCAGCCATCCGTTTATCGTCTGGCTAAGTCCAGTCTGTCTCTATGGCCTTGACTCTACCATACGAAGTCACGACATACAAGGTCTCGTTATCGAACTTGCCTCGCCCAAACGCAAGTCCCGTGGCCCCAGCAACGGTGTTCTTGTCGGGACCGCCCACAACGACCCTGTTCTTCTTCGTCTCGACATTGACGTACACGACGCGATTGTTGGCGCCGTCAGCGATGTACATGTTTCCTCTGGCGTCAAAGACGAAGGATGAGGGCGCTCCGTCCTTCAGCTTGGCAATGAGCTCGGTCTCGAAGTTCCGATAGCCGGGCCTGCCGTCGGGGCCGACCTTGACGCGGTAGACGGCCTTGCGGCGGTGGCTGCTGAAGTACAGGTAGCCGTCCCTGATGCGGATGGCGTTCACGCCGGCGAGCCGCATGGTCGGGGGCCTCATCTCCAGGGAGACGTGGACGGTGGGGTCGAAGGTGCCCGTGGCGAGGTCGAGGCGGCCGACGCGTCCGTGGCGGGCGTCGGCGACGAGGACGGCATCCGGCACGCCGGGGATGGAGCAGATGCCGGTGAGAGAGTAGCTGTCGTGTGTCAGGTCGCTGATCTTCCTGACTCTGACCACGGGCTTGCGGCTAAAGGCCGACTGGGCAAAGGTGACCATCCAGGCGCTGAACTGGCCGTGGGCCGCCGCCACGGGCTCACCGTCCGAGTCCCCCCTGGCCCCCGTTGTTGAATTCGTCGTCGTCGCCGAGGGTCGGGCAGCGGCGCTCGATTTGGCCGCTAGGACCACGTATCTCTCCCTCCACCTGGCGCCGCGGGCGACGGGGAGCTCGGCAATGTCGATGACGTATTCGATGCCGGGGATCTCGACGTGGTTCCTGATGAGCTCGCGCCTCGCGACAGACGTGGGATCCGTGATGGTCCAGATGGACCCGTGCGGCGACTTTTCGACGAGGAGTAGGTCGCCGTTGGGTCGGACGGCGAGGCTCTCCAGCCATGTGCCCCGAGGGAGGCGGGCGACTTCCCTGGAGGGGAGTGATGGCGCCGAAGACACCAGGCCCATGGCCGTGGCTACGAGAAAGAGGGTGTTGAAGAGCATGGTGGTGAGCTTTGGTGGTCTTTGGTGGTCTCTGGTGGTCTTCTTCACGGGGATGGGGGGGCTTATAAGAACAGCGAGCCTTGCTCCCCTATAACAAGACAAACTGGCTCTTCTTGAACGCAGAAAAAATCGCACAATTCAAC
>JABFEP010002380.1:0-12968 GCA_013618265.1 Fusarium albidum
CCCTGGACCTGTACCCCAGCTTTTCTTCCTCCAATCACCAGCACGTGAGACTCGAGCCCCTTGGCAGCCGACTCAGGAAGGTGACCGCCTCCCGTCACAACTACTGACTGCCCCCCCCAAACTTTTGCACGAACAGAAATAAAGGAGCTTCCAAACCGAGAGCTTTGGGACAAGAAGCTTCATCTAGGTGCATCCCGCCTAGCTTCCACGTGGATCCCTTTAATCTCCTTTGCGACTGTATTTGTGCCGATCCATCACCGCTTGTTGGGCTCGAGAGATAGCCCCTTGACTTATACCGAAAGTTGGCCATTCGCCGGTGGAGGGTTGATTCGTGTGGGTGATGCCAAGGGTCCTCATTGGTAGACCAAGTGACTGCTACCATCATGTACCTCAAAGGGCAGGGCAGTTCATGCACGAACTCGTGGTCTTCGTCTTACCTCGGCTTCTTCGACACTCGATATCCGCACAGTAAGTAGTCGCATAAACATCAAGGCCCGAAGCGTCCCATGGCAGCTCTCTGCAGAGGCTACAAGCCGATTATGCTTCACACTCTAGCACATACGACCATACNNTAGTAGTTGGGTCGGTGACGACCAGCGAATTCCCGCTGTTGTATGTTTTTTGCTGCCCTTGAGCTCCCTTTTTGTGTACGCTGAAATAAGAAGGACGGTGTTGCTTGTGATGCGGTTCCGCTGGCGGTCGAAGTGGTGGTGGGGTTGGCGCCACCCAGGCCATGGACAGTCTCGGATTCCCGAATAAGAGGAAACCTGGAAGAAGGGAATGGTCGTCATGCCGGGCCTTTTCGTGACCCAGTTTTCTATTCGTTCTACCTAGCGGCTTCCTTTAGCCCTTTGCACCTCATTAGCTAACTAGCCCGCTGGGGAGGACCTCATTCTCAGGGGCAGGGGTGTGCGTGCCTCAAGGGAGTCTCCTGTGGATTTCGTAACCTTGCCTCCAAGAGCGACATCTCCTGTCCTTCAAAGAGCTGCTATAGACGCAGCACTTGGCATCGGCTTTGAATGCCGTCGAAGATACACGTGTTGTCGATAGGTATGTATTGTTTCGTGATAATCTTGATCATTTCCTGAGCCACCATACCACCAGTGACGGCAGAAACGTTGTGAAGCTCGCCGCCTGCCGCCCGCTCAAGCTCTTTCGCCGTCTTCTGGTAGCGCTCGTTGGTGGCAGCCTGAGGGGCGTTCTCGGAAATATATGCCATGATCCCGTCCGCAGAAGCTGTAGCAACATGCGATGTGGCGGAGAGAGCGAGGTAAATAGGGGCCAGTGAAAGTGGCATTTCGGGGCCAGCTACGGCCGCAATCTCGTCATTGGCCAGCTCTTGTTCTAGAGAACAGGAAGTTCAGCTTTGGCTTGTGTAAGGACGGCCGTTGGAATCTAGAACTTACCGACCACTTGATCTAGCTTGACTGTTTTGTCTTCAAGGCCGTTGATCAGCTTGATGAAGCGAGCGTTCTTGCAGAAGAGCTCAACCTGGGCCGGGTCCACGTCATCCCCGCCAGGAATGCTTCGAACTATCCCGAGAACTTGGCTGACATCTTGACGAGCTCGCTCTTTGTAAATGTTCTGGAGCTTAACGTAGACGCTGGACTGAGACTTCATGTCGGGGAGCCCACCCGGTACGGGCAATCGTTCTTCGTGAGCAAAAAATTGCTTAACAGCTTCGGCGATGATCCAGAAACTGGATTTGATGCCACCCTAACGAGCGAGGGTCAGTAAGAGCGCGGAAGCTGAGGACCGGCGTACGAGATACTTACAGTGGCCTGTTCTGAGTAGGAGAAGACTTGCTCAAGAGAGCTTGGGAGGCTTGGCACTACGATATGCTTCATAACAGCGGCAATGGCCTCTTCGAAATTCTCCTCACCACCCCCGGGATTGTCCGTCCTCATCGCATCAGAGATAGTCTTGCGGAAGGCGGTTTTGTCGGCGTAGCTTGTGGGGTATGCGCCGTCGTGAGTCTTTTGCCATTCCTCCAGGTAGTGGAGGAGAATAACAACGAGTGGCAAGTGTCCATGCTCATGGTTGTCAAGGCTGTCAATGTCTTTGGTCATCTCTCTGGAAAACTCTATGAGTTCTGGCCAAGGGGTAAGAAGCCTCAAGTCTGTGGTGGCGGCCTCATCAGGGTGAGTGTCGACGATGGGGAAAGTACCAGGCAAGGTGCTCTTGAAGTAGGAATAATAGCCAACAGAGTGAACAGCAATAGTGGGTGTCTTGTGCAAAAGAGCGTAGTCATGAATGAGTTGCACTTGGTCCTGTGGTAAGGGCAAAACATATAGGATCATGGTGAATGTTGGAGAGTCGTTGAGGAGTTCTTTAAGGTTGTAAGAGTCATCCTACACGGAATTAGCTAAGCCATTAGACGAAGGCTCAAGGATGGCGTCTACCATGGATCTGGGATACCACTCGCCCTGGACTTCAGGGTTAAGCTCAAGGAGAAAGTTGGTGCAGGCTTCAGCCCTTGGCTTGCCGAGCCAGCTATCTTCAATGAAGAAGTTGACGCCAAGATCCTCGTGACTAATAGTAGCTTGGTCGGCAATAGTGAAGCGGCCAATACCAGGAAGCACGAGGTTCTTGAGCGTCTCAACACCAACGGTGCCTGAGCCGGAGTTGACCAGGAGGATGTTGGCGGACTCAAGAGCGGCCTGGCCAGAGGCTGCCCACAGTCTGAGCTGACGGTCATATTTCCGCTCCTTCTCCGAAGGAGCCCCAAGGACAGGGGGAGTCTGGGTCATGACATCCGCCATGGTTGAGCTGGACAGGGTGTATTGGTGTGGCTGGTGATGAGGTGGATGCTGATGATAATGATCTCAAGACTGCGGTGACGTCGTGCCGTTCCTGGGGTGTCCTGTTCCGGGAAATGGGGTTCAAATTCCTCGGATGCGAGCAAATGAACGTGCGGTGGAATCCACGTGAGCCCTGAAACCCGAAGAATACAAATGGCGTGGAGGTGTCGGGGATAAGTGTCAAGCGTGAGCAAGGGCCAAACGATGGATGGATTGAGTGGGTGATTTATATTGTGGGCGGGCTGGAGATCGGGCAGGCAGGCAAAGGTGCGGTTAGTTAAGTGGGTCCAAGGAATCAAGTGGTCAAAGGGGAAAAAACCCACCGTGCTACATATGTGGATAGAGGGCCAATTTAAAATAAGACAGTTAATATTTTAATTAGCCTAGCTGTATTTATTGAAGTTCAAGGTGTTAAAGATTATTTTCTCGTAAATTCCTCCGATTAATATGCAGTCTTCTTATTTTTCCACGAGGTCAGCGCGTACCTATTTCCAATGATAAATTTAAAGCGAGCCTTTCCAGATTAGGAACTAGTCTGACTGTGCATGGCCCGTGCAAGCGAGTGCGAGTGCCGCCTGTGTGTGCTGGGATGATGCCAGGAGCTCGCTCTCACAAGCCAGGTCGTTGATGCTCTCAGGGTGATAAATCATCTCACTACAATACGTGGTAAGTTAGAATCCAACAAATCCGCCCGATGTTAGAGTCATCAAAGCTGCAAGATGGCCAGCTGCCCAAACCTTCGGTGGCTTTAGGTGAAAGAAGCGCAGTAAAATTGGGGCTGGTTGGCAGGTGAGAGACCCTCGGAGAAACCACGAATCCCCTCGACCTTTCTGGCGGCTCAGGTTTAATGCAACCCGGATGGATTTTCTCTTCTCTGCTAGCGCTGATAAACCTTTATTGCACCCATTGCCGATATTTCGATACCACTCCCCGTGATGGAGCGTGAGTTAAAGCTGCCCCTCCATCTCCAGCAGCTGATGCACGGCGCCAGAGGCGAATGCGAGTGCGGGCGTCTCACTCCACCTCATCCCTTTCTTCAATCTTGCATGAGTGCGCGAGATCGCAAAACTCAATGAGTTATAGAGTGCTCATTCTTGCTCTATTCATTTTGCTCTTGGCGGTTTCGATCTGTCCGAGAAGCTGCGATATTTGCATCCTCGGCTGGATGGAAGCGCAGCCTTGCCTCTTTCTTTCTCCCGAGTTGCTTGGTAGAGGAATTTGCCCCTTCCTCGTTGACATGCCGAGACACCATGATTGATTGGTATGATAAGACCAACAGCAAACCTACCTACCGCGTCAACAAACGCACCGTTTCAACGGGCAAACGCGTTGCTTGCCTACATCATCAGTACAATCACCTCACTCATCGCCTAGCCCAGCTTTTCCATCTATAGGCAAAACCACCAAGGACTACTGGCAACGATACCCACAACCGCATCTTTTCTCAGCTTGAGAGTACACGACACCTTGTGCTTAAAACCGCATCTCATCCCCCTTCGTCTATCAATTCTCTATACTCCGAATCTAGGATCAGCATTGGCGAAGTCTTGGCCTTCGACATGGGGCAAAATAGCGACGACCTCCGTGTCGGTGGCCAGGGTACGACTGGGCTGACGGCACCTAACGACAAGGAACAATCTGCTCCTACACCTAAGCAAGGTGATGATGATTTTCAAGTCCAAAAGTCCACGATCCCCCCGACTCGTTTTTGGATTCTGAGTGTTGGGTATGCCTGATGCACCCCCTGTTTCTCTCCCCTGTTTTACGTTTTGCTGAGATATACCCATTCAAGAGTCCTTCTTGGCCTCTTCCTCTCCATGGTAGACACTTCTATTGTTGCCACGAGCCTCTATACCATCGGTGTCGAGTTTGAGTCCTTGGATAACGTCAACTGGGTGGCCCTCGCCTACACCCTCGCCTCCTTGGGTTGCGCCATTGTATTTGCTCGCATTTCCGATATTGTTGGACGGCGCGATGCCTTCATCACAGCTTACATCATATTTTTTGCCTTCTCTCTGTGCTGTGGCTTCGCCAGAGACCTTCGACAGTTGATCGCATTCCGCGCCCTGCAAGGCATCGGTGGTTCAGGTATGGCAGCTTAACCTTTACTCTACCATTCAGACCCTGACAGAGAGCTAGGTCTTTACTCTCTTACCATGATTATTTTGCCCGAGCTGGGGCCCGATCATCTCAAGCAGCATATTGGAGCTCTCATAGGTATGGTTGTTGCCCTCTCGGGCATCCTGGGTCCTATCCTCGGTGGCGTTCTCACCCACTACACCGATTGGCGATGGGTATTTTGGATCAAGTATTCAACCCTCCCTTGTCTTCCCGTTATGAATCTCACGCTTGATAGTGGCCCCGTGGGCTTTGTGTCGCTCGTCATCTTTTTCCTCACCTGGCCAAAGCCTGAATATCTGCCTACAATCGAACAACGTACTTGGAAGGAGCTCGACTATTTGGGATCTTTTCTCGCCGTCTCCGCCGCCGTGCTAGTAGTCTTTGCATTTCAGACCGCAGGAAAGTCTGCCGATGGCGGCTGGAACACGGCCATGTTCATCGCCCCCCTAGCATGTGGACTGCTCGCCTGGGCACTTCTGATTGCCTGGCAAGCCCTTATCCAACGCCGATGGCACGACCGCTTTGCGTCGGCTTTCCCGATCAATCTCTTCCGCAACCGTGTTTACACGACCGCCGCGTTGAATACCCTCGTCATAGGTTTCCCATACCTGATGCTTGTCTATGCTATCCCCATTAGGATTCAAGTCGTGAGCGGCAAGTCTCCCCTCGTGGGAGGCGTCATGTTGCTGCCAATGCTCGGGACGTCGGCTCTCGGAAGTATCATTTGTGGAAAGGTCAACTCGGTCAAAAACTACACGTTTGAAACACTGCTTGTCGGCTCGTGCTTGATGACTTTAGGCTGTGGACTGCTGTCTACACTAGCTCATGCCCCGGATGATTCCAAACTGCTAGGTTTCATCACATTTTGTGGCCTAGGGTTTGGTCTTACGGTTGCTTCGTCGACTATGCTTTCGGTGATCGAAGCCCCTATTCGAGACTTTGGTATGAACCTAACGATGAACTTCAGCTCTGAAGCTCCAATGCTAACGACAGCATAGCGCCAGCCCAGGGCATCCTTTCCCAGCTCCGCCTCCTTGGTGGTAGCCTGGGCATTGCGACCTCGTCAGTCTTGCTCAACCAGAGAGTCGCGGAGTATCTTTCAGAAATCTTGACGCCTCTAGAGCGGGCAACTATTGGCGGACCAGACTCGAACCTCTCGGATTCGCAGTGGTCCGCAGTTCGCTACGCCTACACCGAGGCCTTCCGACTGGACATGAAGGTGGCCGCCGGCGTCTCCGCCCTCGGCGTCATTTCAACTATGGGCGCGTTCCGAAAAAAGCGGCTACTTGTTGCTGAGCAACGGGAAGCTATCGTGGCCGACGAGACTGCCCGTCGCCGTGGTCAAGCTGCGTCGTAGGATAAGCTGAAGAATTCTTTTGGTGTGGCCATGTTTGTTTGCCCAGGAGATGTGATGCTGAGCCACAGTGCTCCCTTTTCGGATAGATATTTCTGGAGTCCTGGAAATAGTCCAGAGAGCAATGCATTTCTGGATTCCTGGAAATAGTCTCGAAAGCAATACATCTCTAGAGTCCTGGAAATAGTCTAGACAGCAATACATTGCAACTTGCTACTCCCCGACAAGTGATCAAGGTCCTTGGCCATTGTGAATGACCACGCTAGTGGACCACCGTTGTGCGTCAACGAGTTGGGCGTCTGCCATCCCAGACTGCGACCCGGACTTGTAGGTTACACCATGCCTCCTTCAAACACCCATTCCAACACGGGGCTTGTGCAGACGTCGAATCAAGAGTCAGTCATGTTGTATAATATTGGTGCTCATTATATTCTCTATACGTCATCATCCATGCCCTTGTCTTGTGCCTCGGTATCCCTATACAAATCCCTGCCCACCGCGCTCGGTCTCCTCGAGTGCAAGTCGGTCAGAGCCTCACTCTCCTCGTCGATATGCCTGTCGTCCTGACCCTCGTCGTCGTCGTCCGACACATCAGGCGACTCGGCCAGGCTGTGCTGCAAGGACGCCATGAAGTCGCCCGCAGCCGCGAATCTGGATATCCCCGACTCGTGCGGCAGCGTCGCGTAAGTCTTGTGGGCCTCGTCCAGGCACCGTCGTGCCTGGATATGCTTTGACTGCTGAAGCCAGGCATCTGCGGCGAGGACGCTCCACGTCGCCGACTTGCGACGGCGGGAGCCCCAGTGCCAGCTTCCGACGCCCTCCTTTGACGCGTAGCAGATGGCTAGGCGTTCCTTTATCAGAGCGTCCCCGACGGTGCCTAGGATCTTTGAGTCCAGAAGCCGGACGCCCCAGCGGCCTGCGTCGTCGATGCTGGTGCCGCCGCGGAGACGCAAAAGTTCGAGACCAAGCGTCAGACTTCGCAGAGCCCCGTAGGGAGCACTGCATCTGGTGTTGTACGAGTAAAAAGCGGATTCCAGCATTTGGTCGATCGTCTCGGCGCGGCTCTTGGAAGTCAGCTGCTGCGGCATGATCAGAAGGCTCAAGGCCGCCATTTCGTTTGCGGCTGCGTGGTGTTTCCAGGCTTTTGAATCGCTAAAGTCAGACCGCAAGAGGTCATATGTCGAATGCGCCAGTTTCCAGTCGCGTAGCATGAACGCGTAGTCTGCCAGTTTCCGCATGATGGCCTCTGGAGCTTCGGATTGGTAGAAGCCAGCCGCGTTGTAGGTATCCTTGGAACTGCTAGTTCCGCCTGACGAGGACCGAGAGCTACTGCCAAACGCCCATTTCCTTGATAGATTCATGAAACGCCCCGTAATGCCTCTTCGTCGTGAGGCGACCTGGTCATTCCAGATGGAGACATGCCGTTCCATGGTAGGTATAATAGACTGGGTCACCATTTCGCGCACAAACGTGCGGATGGCGGTAGCATCCGACTCAAAGATGTAGCGTGTTGGGTCCTCAAAGTCTTCGTCGTCTTCACTTCGCCGGATGTCTGCCAGTTCCTCGCTAGCAGACATCCAATCGCTGCGGGGGAGCGGAATGCTATCGTCGTCTGTCTCGGCGCTCTGGCTGCTTCGCAGGCGTAGAAGATGACAATGAAGTCCCAGGTGTCGCTTCATCTGTTCGAAAAGCCCCATGGACCTGGTGATATCGTCCTTCTCCTCATCGTGAACTAGCACGTAGTATCGCAGATAGTCGCTATCCACCCATGCGGGTAATTTGTTGGCTCCTTGGCTCGTCTCCGTGTAGAGTCTCCTTAACTCTTCGATCGGATTCTGGTTGCGCGAGCTGATGGCAATGACGCATGCTACCGGGTGCGAGAATGTTTCATGAGGCGCTATCGGAAGGCCGGATAGTAATCGTCGCAGATATAGAGCATAGTACGGTGATGTCTCCTCTGAACCCGTGTCCTGATCCGCAAACACGCCGTGCTGCGGCAGTGCTGTAAATGAGTCCTCCGCATAGGAGAGATGCTTGTCCACCACCGCTTCCACATCGGCTAGGAGTTGTTTATTGCGCGGTGTGCTGGCCTGGCTCCCATTCTGCCCCTGCGACGATGATGGGTTCTTGAGGCCTGAGACAGTGGGATCTGGGTGTTCGATATTACCACCAAATCTCGCAAACCGGATCGAAAAGGGATCGGCCGCTCGACTCATGCCGTTACTGTCCCTAATGGTAATCTTGCCTTGAATATCTTCCCCAAACGGTCGCAAGAGTTCCCACAGGCCATGCCGAAAGCCCTTCTCGCTCATAAATGCCTCGGTATCCTCAGAGGCGAAGATGGAGACATGGGGAACAAATGCCCGAAGAATCAGACTCAGCGGCTCCGTCGGACAGTCTCCCGCATTCTCCACGAGCGATCGGCTGGGTCGGGAGTCGAAGACGGTATGCGAGAGAACCCGAGAAGGGGACCCTCGACCAGCTGGCGATATAGACCTCGACCCTGGAGGCGAGAGAGTAGAAGCATAGAGAGAGGCGGCAGAAGGGTTGGAGCGGCGAAAGGCCATGCTGGTCTCGGATTGCGACAGCGGCATCGACTCGAAGGCAGGGGTAGAATGTCTCGTGTTGGGGAGCTTCATAGCCGAAGCGGCCACCGGCAAAGCCTGGAGCGGTTCCGTCGGCGAGGATTCATCTCCAAGAGGCTGTGGCATGAAGGCGACGGTGAACTGTGGCTTTGTCTGACGTTGTCGAGTGTGGGTGAACAGGGAATCGAGGAGATCGGGGCCGGAGCTCGGAGATTCAAGAGTTGGTCGAGGGAGAGGGTGAGTCGCAAACTGGCAAGACTAAAAATCGGCTCGGCATGATATTATCGCTGGAAAGGGGCGGGCTTTGGGCGAGCAACGAAAATGCGACGGGCGCCTTCAAGCTTAGAGCGATATTCACCTGGCTGGTTGAGGTCGGGCGACGATGTGGAACTGGAACTCAGGATATGATCGAGGTACGTACCTTCTTACCTCATTCTGCAGGGGAACGTCGTAACGCAGGTTCCATTGTTAAAAGTTGTTGGGTGTACGGATAGCGCCTACCAACAAATTACCTTGGTAGGAGAACATGGTCGTCGAAAATTCCCATGACTGACAAATGGAAATACTAGTTAGGAATTGTCATTATGGGAGTTTTGCTTCATCCGTCTTATTTTCTTTGTTCTAATTCAATAGTAACGGAATTCAACTCAGGATCTCGCAGACCGTCCAATGAATCCGTGCCAGCTATGTCCGCAGACGGAAGCTCCATATTACTCTAGCGGGGCCACAGTCATGGCTTCGATACTTGCATGACTCCCAGGCAACTTCGAGATTGTCCAAGCAAGCATTTTGGAGAAACAGAGCTCCAAATTCCAACCTCGCCACACATTTTCTCGATATGCCCTCAGATCTAGCCGACTACCTGGCCTCAAGATACTTGGTCGCGGACCCGAAGCCATCAAAGAAACGAAAGCGCAAGCGAGGCGTCGACACCGGCGGCGGCCTACTTATCGCGGACGATGACGACTCAGGTTGGGGTAACCCGGCCGATCAACAAGACGATGCTGGCGAAGACGGACCCATGACGGTATCGGGAAGGACTGCCGAGTTTCGAAGAGCGAAAAAGAACAATTGGAAATCGGTTGGGGGAGGAGACAGTGCTCCCAAAGATGACACGGCCGCCGCTGCAGATGCGATTCTTGCTTCAGCAGCGGCCGAGCAAGACGCGGCCAGAGATGAGGATGACGAAATGCCTGTTGTAGAAGAAGACGGGAGCGCCGTGAAGATGAGCGACGGGACCCACGCCGGACTGCAAAGCGCAGCATCCGTGTCGGCGCAACTGAAGCGACGCCAAAGGGAGGAGCGCGAAGACTTCGAGCGACACCGCAAATCAGCAAAGGAAGAGGAAACAGTATACCGCGACGCCACCGGTAGACGGATCGACATCTCCATGAAGCGCGCCGAGGCCCGGCGCCTTGCTGCCGAGGCGGAGGAAAAGGAACGGCTTTCCAAGGAGGCCCTCAAGGGCGAGGTACAGCTCGAAGAGGCCCGGAAGCGGCGTGAGCAGCTGGAGGATGCTAAGCTCATGTCCTTTGCGCGCACGGCCGACGACGAAGACATGAATCGGGAACTGAAGGACCAGGAGCGCTGGAACGACCCGATGATGCAGTTCATGAGCGAGAAGAAGGATGCGGGAGGCAAGGGGAAAGGCAAAAAGTCGACGCGCAAGCCAGTGTACGCTGGTGCGGCTCCGCCAAATCGCTATGGTATCAAGCCGGGCTACCGGTGGGACGGTGTTGACCGAGGCAATGGGTTTGAGGCGGAGAGGTTCAAGGCGATCAACCGGAGGGAACGAAACAAGGGCCTGGATTACTCCTGGCAAATGGATGAGTAGACGAAGAGTTTTGACAGACGATTTCTATTATACCCCATTTCTGGCGCTTTACACCTCTGTCACACCATTCCCGATTGCCTAAATCTCATTTGTCCACCGCCTGTGCTTGTCGTGCCTGGCCATGTCTGCTATCCTAGGATTTTGCCCAGGTCCCGTCCAATCCACGCACCCATAACCTCCATTCAGGCCCTGGGCCCCTATGTCCTGCGTCGCAGCCGCTTATCCGGGCCATAGTCACAGACCTTCTTGACAATTTGGATCCATTCATTCTTCGGCATCTGACCCGGCTTGTCGCCTAGACGATGCTGGAAAAGCTTGATAAGGTCACCAATGACGATACCTTCGTTAGGAATCTTTTCCAGAATCTCAGCTGGTTCAATCACAGAGCTCCCAGGAGAACCGGGAGACGCAGCTAAAGAGACCGGGTTAGTCAAGCCGCGTATGTTGGCAAAAGGGCTGAGCAGAAACTTACCACCTTGCGCCGGGTTGGGGCTGCCAGCTCTGGACGCTGAGGGTGTGCCCCGAGCACTGTTCACCAGCTTCAACTTCTTCTTTCTCGGGGCAGCACCATCCGACATCTCGCTAGCTGTCACCTCCCCATCGCTACCAGACCCAGCACCCATGGCTCGCCGAGCTGCTGCGCCTAGGGGCAGAGGAGTGCCAGCCCTACTTCCAGTAGCTGGTGTGGCGTTCTTCTTGAGCTTCTTCCGAGACGATTCGTTGCCACTAGACTCGGAGAGGGCAGGCGAGCCGGCTCGCTTGAGAGACTTACTCTTCTTCGAGCCCTCAGGCTTCTTTCCGGACGGGGTGCTGGTTCCCTTGGTGCCCTTGGACTTGTCCTTATCCTTGTCCTTGACCTCACCATCCTTGCCGTCCTTCTTGTCGTCGTCGTCCTTCTTGTCCTCATCTGCCTCATCCTCTTCATCAGAGGAGTTGTCATCGGACTGTTGCCCAAGTCAGCACCTCCAAAACACGATAGGAAAGAACAAGGTGCTTACCGAGCTACTCCAGGGGTTGTCCTCAGAGTTGTCACTTTCGTAGATATCCTCTCGGTCTCGCTTGATGAGCGCCTTTCTGGTGGTCTTGCCAAGCTTTTGTCGCACGATCTCTTCTTTTTCCTGCTCGTCCAGCTCTCTGTCTACTTGGCCCTCGTCGGCTTCTCCGAACAGGTTCGCGCCGAGCTGCTCGCGTCGAATACGGTCCTTCGACTCCTTGGTATCTTCGTCGTCATTCTTTTCAAAGAGGGGAGCCTCATCGTCATCTTGGAACTCATCTCCAGACATATCGATTTCATCGTGTTCAAGCTTTTCCGATCTCGAGGCCGCCTTGAAAGTAGCACTCTCCGTCTTGACCATCGGGCCACGCCCATAAAGAAGCCGCCTTGTGGCTTCCAGATCTTGCTGGCCGGCTCGCTTCTCCTCATCTTTCATGACCCAACGGCCGACGTCCACCTTCTTGCTCATCAAAGCCTCCGCCTCATCAATGGTAAAAGGTTGGAAGGGGGGCTTTGATGTGAACTTGTACCACTTCTCCAGGGGTACCATGCGGAAGACAGACTTGTCTATCATGAAGGCCACATTCGACTCCGAGAGAGCTGCGACATAGTTGCCAACCCAGACATTCTTACCCTCCGCATCCTCTAGATGCCACGGAAGGGCTTCTTCGTAGCGAAGATCCGATTCCTTCTTGGCAGCAGGCGTTTTGGGGGCCCTGTTGAAGTTCGTTTTCTCCTCTTTTTGCTTCTTCGGCCGCTTGGGGTTGATCTCCTTGGCGACAGGGGCAATCTTGGCCTGATCAATGGCGCGCTGGGCTTCTCGCTCCGCTTTGATCTGAGCGAGCCTCTCCGTCTCTTGTTCATCCATCTGCAGCTGCTCCGGAGCCTCTACCTTGGCAGCTCTCCCCGGTGGCGGTTGACGGGCGTCACGTCGGTGCAGAGTGACTGGTCGCGCGAAGTCATCCTGGTCCGTTGGGTCCACGGGCCTGTCGCCAATCTTTGCTTGGGAAAATTTCATCATGTGATATCGAATGCCATCAAGAAGAGCCTTCTTTGTCGTCATAATGGGGATATCGTTGTATTGAGCGGGTGGCGGCTCCGACCATCCCCCGTACTGCTTCCGTAGCTCCTCTGGGCTCGGTTTCGATCCATTCTGCGAGCCGGGATTCGATTGTTGGGCGCCAGGCTTTGGGCCTGGTCTGCGCGAGGCGACAAGAGGATTTCCGCGAGGCTTCTTCCGCATCGGCCGCAGGGGGTTCGCTTTCTGGCTCCTCGAGAC
>JABFEP010002387.1:0-29934 GCA_013618265.1 Fusarium albidum
AGGTGGGTACTGCATGGTAGTAGCCTCTGATGCAGATCGCCACCAAGCCCTTCTAGTCACTCTGTCGTTTGACCAGATCGACGTCCGCCGTTCAACAGTCAAAGCCCACTACTCCAACACATGTCAGTGGCTGATGACACATCCCGACTACCTCGACTGGGTCGATCCCGCCAAAGCAGTCGAGCACCATGGGTTTCTGTGGATCAGAGGAAAGCCCGGCGCCGGCAAGTCGACCATTATGAATTTTGCCCACAACCAGGCCACCAAGGACGAATCCAACAGAGTCATATCCTTCTTCTTCAACGCGCGAGGCAGTGATCTGGAGCGGTCCACGGCGGGCATGTACTGTTCTCTGCTGTTCCAGCTCTTGAAGGCGCTGCCAGACCACCTCGACGTGTTTGACGAGCCGCAACACAAACGACAGCTCGATGTCTTGTACACGACGATTGTAGCTCAGAATGGTCATCCGGAATGGGATTTGAGCATTCTTCAGGGCTTGCTGCGGAGTGCAATAACGAAGCTCGGCCGAGAACATGTGACGTGCTTCATCGACGCTCTTGATGAGTGTAGAGAAGATCAAGTCGAGGAAATGGTGGAATATTTCGAAGATCTAGGTGCACATGCGGCGTCGAACGGAACTGGTCTTCGCATCTGCTTCTCTAGTCGTCATTACCCGCACATCGATATCAGCTATGGCCGGAAACTGACCCTTGAGCTGCAAGAGGGCCATCAGGATGATGTCGCGACGCATATCCAGAAGAAGCTCAAGGTCGGCAAGAAGAACAAAGCCGTCGAAGACATCAGAAACACCATGCAGGTCCGGTCAGGCGGCATCTTCATGTGGGTAGTGCTGGTTGTGGACATTCTCAATGAAGAATTCAAGCGAGGCCGCATCTTCCAAGTCAAGAAACGTCTCGACGCCATACCAACCGAGCTGAGGGACCTGTTCAGGGAGATCCTGTCGAGGGATCACAAGAACCTCCAGGACATGCAGCTCTGCATCCAATGGATCCTTTTCGCCAAGCGTCCACTGAGACTGGAAGAGTACTACTTTGCTGTCGTGTCTGGACTATGTCCCGATGAGCTGGCCGAGTGGGATCCAGAGTACGTAACGAGAGACGACATGAGCAGATTCCTTCTCAGCTCCTCAAAGGGGCTGGCGGAAACGACCAGGGCCAAGAGCCCAACAGTCCAGTTCATACACGAATCGGTGCGGGAGTTCTTTCTCAAGGACGGCCTCCGGGAACTGTGGCCTGACCTCACGGGGGATTTCCAGAGTGCCAGCCATGATCAACTACGTCGCTGCTGCCACGTCTACTCTCAACTCGACGTCTCAACCTATATACAACCAGATAAGCCGCTTCCAAAGGCATCCTCCGATGCCGCAAAGGCCCTCCGGTGCTCCGTGTCGGACAAGTTTCCGTTTCTTGACTGCGCAACACACCACGTGCTCTACCACGCCGATGCTGCTGCGGGGGGCATTCCCCAGGACGACTTTGTCAAGTCTTTTCCTCTCAAACCCTGGATCAATCTCGTCAACGTCTTTGAGAAATTCGAGAGCCGTCGGTACAAATCTCGTTGCTATTGTGGATACAGGCAGGATTTTCCGCACGCTCTTCTTCGTCGGTACACATCGGCTGTGAGTCTGTTGTACATTCTTGCAGAGAACAACTTTGCGAGACTCATCAGGCCAGTACTTGACCTAGATCCGATAACCAGCATCAAAGGAGGGAGACATCGATACCCTCTGTTCGCTGCCTTGGTCAACGGCCATCGAGAGGCGGTCAGGGCAATGTTCCAACCGACGAGTCTTGCATCAAACATCGACATCTCTGCTGAGTTCGAATACGGGAAGGACTTCGTGGTTCCCAAGGACCAGACCTCGTTTGAGTGGGCGGTAAACAGGGAGAATGTGTCGCTGGTCATGCACTTGATTTCTTCCGGAGAATTCAGCTTCATCAGGGCCAAGGAAAACACCCGGAACCTGTTGTTGTGGGTGGCTGACAAGGGGCACGAAGAGGTTCTGAGACTGTTGATGCAGATCAACGACTTTGAAGCCGACCTAGCGAACGGGTACGGTCCGACAATGCTATCGATAGCAGCAGAGAATGGAAGCGAGGGGGTCGTGAAGACTCTCCTCGAGATGAAGGGCATTAGCGTCAACTCGAGAGACGGCACCGGTCATAAGCCGCTATCAGGGGCAGCAAGGAATGGCCATGAGGGGACCGTCAAGATCCTCCTCGACAAGAAGGGCATCGACGTCAACGCGAGAGGCCCCTTCAACCAGACACCGCTATCTGCAGCAGCAGAGAATGGACATGACGGGACCGTGAGAGTCCTCCTCGAGAAGGAGGGCATCGACGTCAACCAGAGGGACCGCTTCGGCAAGACACCGCTGTACTATGCTGCCGCTAATGGCACTTTGCGGACTGTCAAGTTACTCCTCGGTGCCCAAGGCATCGATGCCAACACTGCGGATGATCAAGGCTGCTTGTCGATACTCGAAGCCGCCAAGAGAGACCACAGGGGGGTTGTGAAGCTCCTGCTAGAGGCAAGGGGCTTCGAGCCTAACTGGACGGATACTCATGGCCAGACACCGCTGTTATGGGCTGTTTGCAATCAACTCGACTGGCTTGTGGAGCTACTGCTGGAAATCAATGGTATCGACGTCAACTCAAGGGATCGCTGCGGATATACACCTCTTCTATTCGCGGCGGAACGCTGTCAAACGGCTACTCTGCGGCTTCTCCTCGCAAACGGCGCCGACACCGAGACCAGAGACGAGGCTGGTCGGACGCCTCTATTCCTCGCAGTTATTGGTGGCCACGGGGCCGTCAAGAGATTGTTGCTGAAGACGGGGTCCGGTTTTGTGGCCAGAGATGAGTGTGGCCGAACACCCTTGTCGGACGCAGTCAGAAGCGGACATCAGGCTCTGATCGACTTGCTTCGCGAGGAGGACGTCCGCATCAAGACTGAAGATGGCACTGACTGGCAGACACCACCACCAGGGAATTCCCTTCAAGGTTATGGAACGGAGTTGCGACTTGAGCAGCTGAGGAATGGGACGTACTCCATGGCTGAGCGGCATCGTGCTGCTAACCAGTTATGCGTCATCCAGCTATTGCTGGAAGGAGGAGCCCACATCGACGCCGAGGATAACTTTTCAGAGACTCCAATGTCATGGGCGGAAAGGAACGGACATGAGGG
This sequence comes from Fusarium albidum, assembly GCA_013618265.1. Lineage (NCBI taxonomy): Eukaryota > Fungi > Ascomycota > Sordariomycetes > Hypocreales > Nectriaceae > Fusarium > Fusarium albidum. Next base: position 3,208 of record JABFEP010002387.1, read on the forward strand.
TGTTGTCCAACTGTTGAAGGGCTGGCAGGGGTAGTGAGGCTGGGTGGTAGGAACAAAGGTTCTGGGTATCTTTAAGTTATTTATTTAGAGGTGCTAGATAGCGAAAAGAGGGGAAGATGATTGCATTCACCATTAGAAATGCATTCTTTCAGAGATCTGGTGTAAAGGCTCGTTTACAACCAAGCACAGAACCTGAAAGCAGCCGACCATCCCTGACTTGACTAGGCGATAGCTATCTAACTGTCAATTATATTGACGATTATCTCGTTTACGAAGACAATGCCCAGCCTTGCACCCCTCGCAAAGGTCCTCCTCGTGGGGAGCGGTCCTACGCCCCGAGTACTCAGGAACCTCCTGCTCGATCCCATTCCACTTCTTGATGCGATACGCGATCCGATCCGCATACGACTCGTCGTCGACGAACGGCCGGCTGAGACTGTTGCATGCCCTGCAGTGCTGGTGGTATACCCTCGCGTTGTACCGCCTTCCCCGGTACACCCTGATGGTGATAGCGACTATCTTGCTCGCCCATCCGTCCGTGCGGCATTTCGGATTGTAGCATGTGAATCGGCCCATGATGTTGGTGTCGTAGGATTCCGTGCACGAGGTTTCGTCGTCGGTGCGGTAAAAGGTGTAGTGGAGGTTGTCTTCTCTGAGAAGGCTTGCCACTTTGTCGTGTAGGGCTGGATACATGGACCACTTCTTGGGTGGCTTCTTTGGGGGTTTCTTGGCTGGCTTCTTGGGTGGCATAGTCGGAGATAGGATCAATAGCGGTTGGTAAAGAAAACGAGCGATGTTGACGGAGGAAAGAACAGGTTCAAGGAAGATCTGATGTTGGCTCCTCTTGTTATATCCAACGGTTGGTGATGGTCATGCGGGAGGCCGACCACAAGTGTTGGACTGTAAACGTGCCCCAGGCAGCCCCCCGCCCAGAACACGTCACTGCAAACATGCTTGCAATCAGGCCAAATGCACTCAGTCCATTGTTTACAACCGCCTGATGCATTACGCAACAGGCCCAAAGAAGCTAAACTTTCCTTCAGGATCATACTTCCTCTTCAAAGCCCTCAACTTCCTCTGTCGCCACGCCTCATCCCCATACCACTGCTTGGGTGTCTCATCACCGAAAGCATAGTTGACGTAAACGCCCATCTCCTTCTTTCCCGAAGCCTCATGAAGGATCTGACGCAGTCCGACACCCAGGTCCGCAGCCTTCTTGTCCAATTCTGGCCCCGCAGGCGAATACGTGATGAGCGGAGCAACCAGGAGGTTATCATGGCGGAAGGCAAACGCGGTAGAGGCACTGTCAATAGCTCGCACCCCTTCGTTCGAGTAGCCTTCAAACATGAATAGGGAGTTGCCAAAGGGAGAGTCCCCGCTGATCTCTGATGCGAAAAGTGCATAGGCTTTCTTCATGGCTGTCACGTTGTATGACTCTAGATATAGTGGGAAACGGGGGTTGACGAGTCCGTCCTTCTGGCATGGTGGCGAGCTGAGACTGATGCCAGTCCAGCCAGCCAGATCACGATAGTCTCCTGAAACGGGCTCAATGGAGAGCGGTCCAATGTCGTGAAAGGGCTTTGTTACAGTGGAGTCAACGCTCTTGACGCCTTCTTGGATGATCCAGAAGAGAATAATAGGCTGAGCTGTTAATAACTTGTGACTTTGGCAGGGCTCGGGCACTCACATTGTTTGGGTCAGCATTCGGATTGTTGAGCCAGTAGGACCAGTTGATCACACCGACAGGCTGCTTCCTGAGGAGGTGACGATTCGCAGCTCTGTAAACATCCTCAACCTGATCACCGGTGAAGATCAGAGTCTCAATAGCCCAGTCGCGGTGCTCGATATCATAGATCTTGGCAGTGACCGACGTGACAATGCCAAAGTTGTGACCGGCACCTTTCATGGCCCACCAGAGGTCAGAATCCTTGTTGATGGTCTTGACGGATCCATCGGCAAGGACAGCGTTCATGGATGTGATCTGGTCGGCGATGATTCCGTAGTGTCCTTGAAGCCAGCCGTGGCCACCTCCAAGTGCAGGTCCCATGTAGCTGACACACTCGCACGTTCCAGTAACTACTCAGTCAGTGCCAAAAGTCGAGCATGTCTAGGCTTCAGACATACCTGTCTGAAACCCAGCAGCCCAGAGAGTATCTGTGACATTCTTGGACATTGTCCCACCGCCAATCTTGACCGTCTTGCCATCAGAAGAAACGGCCACGCTGTTGAGTTGGTTTAGGTAGATCTCGATGCCGTGGTCCATCCGTCCCAAAGTCGTCATGGCCCCGTGCGCAGTGTTGTACGCGAGAAAGGGAATGTCCTTCTTGTTGGCGTACTTCACCTAGTCCAGGTCATCAGCCACGTTCGTTGAAACAAGGTTCAGCAACTCACCGTCTCGGCGACATCATTCTCTGTGCCGGGCACAACCACAATGCTCACCCTGGGGGCCTTCAACACAGACCATCTTGTTGATGCCTGCACAAACTCGTCGGAACCAGGAAAGTAGATCTTTGCCGTCTTTGAAAGCCTCCTGGCGAGCTTGTTGATGTCGTCGGGACACTTGCCAGCGAGGGCATCACAGGTGAGAGGAACATTTGCGTATGCAGTGCCCACTGCCCAAGCAACGGCCGCAAGACGAAACAAACGCATTGAACGAGACGCTGCAGAAAGTGCACGTGGGAAGTGGTTGAGGGGCGCTTTTGTCTTGTAGTTCTGAGGGAAACTCCAAATTTTAGTCAGAGGGGGAGATAATTAATATTTATTCTGCATGAGGGATTTCACAGCTCTGCATTCCCTCCCCAGCAAGCTTGCCATGGGAATCCCTGACTCGACTCTTGAACTGTCGTGCTACCCCAGCCGCTGCAACCGGCCAGGTCTGCTTAGCCGCTTTGGGGGGGCCGTCGAGATTGACCCAGTAGAGACCCATAGTTGACGATGCTGGGCCCGTGTCCTCAGTGGGCTTGTGCACCTTCAGCTATACCCTCAGCTATGAAACATGGTGTTGGTAAGAGTCCCCGCAAAACATGACTAACAGATGCAAACGGACGTTGGTCAGCGTGCAATAAGGGACTTGCTCTGGCCCTGTCCAGGAAACATACTCACTTACAAGACAGACGAAGAAAGCTTTGCATGTTCAAACACCATGGACGTAACCCTTCGAGGACCGCACAAAGCTGGCATGGGTGTTCCTTGCTCTTGGTCTCCTGGGTTCGGCCTTTGTGCCATGGCTAGGCTGTTCCTAGGCTCGGTAATGGCTGTTCTCAACCTCGTGCTGAATATCGGCACGCTCATTCTGCCGCTGCGGGAGATTCCCAAGCTCCCGCGGTCGCAAGGAAGAAAGTCCATATTATTAAATTCATGTTTAGTTTTGAATTCGTATTCGTGCCACCATCGTCAGTGTCGTTCAATTACACTGGTGACTGGCTGACAAGTTAGGCTGCAACACACAACCCAGCCTGTCGTATCCCCCTCTTTCTCCATCAGTTCTCGCACATGCCAGAGGGCTAGGTCCAAGCCGGATACTAGAGCACCATCAAAAGCCCCGTTGGCATCCTCTTGCACGCCCGCCAGCGGCTCCCCGCCGCCAGTCAGCCTCCCAGGGAAATGTGGGATTATGACTTCTCAAGCTACGCCAAGTCAAGTTAGAAAAGGCTGGGAAGCTCTGGAGAATAGCCGTTTGCACTAGAATTACGAGGATAGAGCCCAACGCCGTGGCCAATCTCTAACGTTTAAAGGGTATTGGCGTCTTCATTAGCAAAGTTTAACAAGATTGGGAAGAACATATATCTCCAGCAGCATCATTGGCCATCGCTACAATATCAGGTCCTGTTGTCATGACCGGAATCTCATCTTTTATACGTCGAATGCAGTCAACTCAAGTACCACCTGGACATTAAACTCGACACTCTCACAGGAATCCCATCGTCGATTCGACTGGAACAATGACAGGTCACTAAGAAGCGCCTCGACGACACTGGCCCCAAGCATTGCGCCACTGGTGTAGCCTTACTCCAAGGTTCAAGCCTCTACCGTGCCGACCCTCACTCCGCATCTGCCAAAGCCAGCATCGTCGCTGCCGGCGCCTTCAACACTCCGCAGCTCCTCAAGCTCAGCGGCGTCGGTCCCAAGAAGGAGCTAGGCTCGTTTGACATCCCCGTGCTTCTCCCCGGCGTTGGAACAAACATGCAGGACCGCCGCGAAGCCACCGTGATCAGCAAGACGGGCAGCGATTTCACCATTACGTCCATATGTGCCTTTCTGGAGATAATGCCGGACCCGTGTCTGGAGCAATACAAGAAGGGTTCGAGCCCGTCACCAAGGGCAACGCCACCAACGGCATCGCCATGGCCGTGGTTCTCGAGTCGTCCGTGGCCGAAACGAGCCCGGTCTGTTCATCTCTGGCGCCGGCCAAGTTTCAGAGCAATTCCCCGGGTACGCCTCCGACTCGCCGACGTTCAGCACTGGACCAGGATCATGCTCGATGCTCACAGCAGGAACAGCGCCGGCACCGTCACCATGGGATCGAAGGATGCACGAGACATGCCGTGCATCAACTTTAACTACTTTGACACAGGCGTCAATAGTAATGGAGAAGGCGACGGGTGTCCAGGCCCTGACGATGGCTTCAGGTTCTCCTCTTGACGGGAGCTTCAGCGAGGTCTGGCCCAAGACAAGGCCACGAGCGAAGCAGTTCCCCAAGGATGAGGCTTGGGCCACGATGCCTCGTGCACTTGTTTCATTGGCCCCGACTTGACAGCCTTGACTGCAACTTCAAGGTTCGTGGCGCCGAGGGTTTTCGGGTCGTGCATACTAGCGTGTTCGCCAAGATTCCTGGCTTTCATTGCTTGTCTGTATGTTGTTTTGGACAAGGCAAGTGACGTGATGATCAAGGCAAGGCGTCAGCCTGAACCGGTTCCGAGACCCAGATGCTTATCTTGTCAACCTATATTCAGCAAACATGCATGATGGATGTACCGGCTGAGGCTTGGTCAGTGTTTATACCATCGACATGTGACTTTATTCATCTGTCGTTTGGGTCCCAACAGGCGACCTTCCCGATAACAGCTTGGAATCCAAAATCTCACCCACTCTACGCCACGGGCTACCGGGTGCCTACCCTAGCCACGGTCCAGATTGAGGAACTTTGCGGCGTGAGACCTAGAAATATGACACTTGCATTGGCTCTCTTGACGTGTTTCTTGTTAAACGAGATCCTAGAAATTATGCTAGCGTCATGGCTATCAAACGGGTCACTAGTTATGCCGATATCTTGACCCGTGCCAAGCAATATCTCATGATACGAAAATAGACCACTGTGGAGTTTTCCTTCCCAATTGAGATCCAGGAGCTGCACGCTCAACACCTACATAGGCAGTGTTGCATCACAGCTGCATAGTGCGACTCGCGATACGAGTCTTTGGCGTGCGGGGTTCCGCGGCATTTTCAACGTCAGCATCAAACCTTGTGGAGATGCGTGCACCCTCATTCCTAAGATACCTAGAGTTCACGCTCCTGCTAGGACAAGCAGCAAGCGTCGAGTATTCAGAAACTCACGCAAAGCGAGACTTGACATCTATCAATGCCCAATATGACTATATCGTGGTCGGCGGCGGCACGAGCGGCCTCGTAGTCGCCAACAGGCTGAGCAAAGACCCGAAGAGTAGGTAAGTCATCCTGCCATAAGATTTCTTGTGCTGACGGCATCAGAAACTGTCCTGGTCATCGAGTACGGCGACTTTGCCAACACCATCAACGCCACGGTTCCGTACCTCACGACGCAGGACCAGACACCCAGGTTATACGACATGACATCTGTCCCACAGACCCACCTGGCCGATCGTGTATTGAACCTGCGCATCGGCAAGGTCGTTGGCGGTGGCTCGACGGTCAATGGCATGGCCTGGGATCGGGGCTCTGCTGTGGACTACGACTCGTGGGAGGACCTTGGGAATCCCGGATGGGGATGGAAGCAACTGTTGAAGTATTTCCGCAAGTCTTCTAGGTTTGGTCCTCCCGCGGATGAGTACGTCGACAAGTATGGCTTTAGATGGAGTCCTCAAGCGTATGGAGATGGGCCGGTCAGTGTGGGATTTCCTGCGTGGCAGTGGCCAGCGGCAGGTAAGTGCATCCAAGCAGCATCGTTCACGGTAATGACCAACTTTCCTGGCAGCATTGCAAGCAAGAGCATGGGCAGAGGGCCTCGACGCTCCGGTCTTGAGAGACGGCGCCGACGGCCACAACGTCGGCATTGCCTGGCTTCCACAAAATGCAGATGGCAAAAAGGCAACGCGGTCGACTTCAGAGACGGCGTACTACCGTCCAGTCAGTAAGCGTCCGAATCTTCACCTGCTGGTCCGACATTACGGCGCAGTGGTCAAGTTCCATGGCAAGAGCACAAGAGGAGTCGAAATTACCAGTCGGGAGGGTGCCAAGTCTAGATTCATACGCTCCAAGAACGTCATCCTCGCTGCTGGAGCGGTCAATACCCCTAGAATACTACAACTCAGCGGTGTCGGACCAAGAAAGCTCCTCAAGGCTCTAGACATTGACGTTGTTGTCGATGCCCCTGGAGTAGGGGCCAATTTCCAAGATCATCCATCATTCTTGATGATCTATCAATGTACGTATCTCCGACCCTACCATGTCTAATCTGACAAGTACACAGTTAAGAATGATACCCCCGTCAACGCCAATTCTATGAACGATCCGGATTTCTACGATGCAGCCTGGGAAGAATACGAGGCAAACAAGACAGGCCCGTTTTCCCACGCATGGGGCCACCACATTGCCATCACTTCACTCCAGGACCTAGATTCCAAGTTCAGATCCATCGCCGACAGTCTCGGTGCTCAGGATGCACTTGCCCATCTGCCTCGGATCTACGCAGAGAACCCATCCCTGTTGAAGGGCTTCCTCCAGCAGCGCCGGATCCTGCAGTCCCAGTTCCGTAGGTCAGATGCTGGAGTCGTCGAAATCACCTTTGGCGGCGCCACCGCCGTCCCTGTTGTTCTCCTGAAGCCCCTATCCAGAGGCACAATCTTGATCAACAGCACAGACGCCGACCCTTCCATCCCGCCTCTCATCGACTTCAACACAGTTTCGAACCCGGTCGATATGCTCCTCGCCATACGCGCTCTCCACAAAGCCCGCCAGTTCATGGCCGCGGATAGCGTCGCGTCGCTTGAGCCCGTGGAGATATCTCCTGGTGCCACTGTCCAGTCTGAAGTCGACATCAGGAGGACGATGCAGGAGTCGCTGCTCACTCCTAGCTTTGACCATCCTGCTGGGACGGCCGCCATGATGCCGCGGGAGTGGGGGGGCGTCGTTGATACTCGGCTGAGGGTGTATGGAGTTGAGGGTCTTTGGGTTGTGGATGCGAGCGTGATGCCTCTGCTTCCGGCTGCGCACACGCAGGCTACCGTGTACGCGGTGGCGGAATACGCAGCGGAGCTGATCAAGCGGCATTCAAGACTCAGGGATGTCTGAATATGCCAGTCAGCTTGATCAATAAAGAGCCAACATAGTGTTGTGCAGATAAATCTAAGGAATTCAGTTCCGAAAGACTACACCGCCAACCCTAATTCCATAGGATCTCTTTCTCAACCTCGGCTTTTCCGAACACTCATCCTGATACATGACAAGTTCCATGGCCCGTTGCAGCATTACATGTCACTGAATCGCGGGTGATACAATTTGAGGTGGTCCAACAGCAAAGGTTCGAGTCCTGACCCCCTGGATGCCGAATTTGGGAAAGATGAACAGGACCCTTATCTTTTCGGATCTCGGCCGTCCCACAACCTTCTTCGAGTATAAATCTGATCATCCAGACAGCCCGTCGACTAATCTGCCAAATCATCAACGAGTGCTTGACGCGGTGTGGGGGTCGAAAAGGACAGACCAGAGTAGTCTAATTTACTTTTTAGCTAATAGCTGGCTGACTCTAAATCTGCATTGGATACGGCAGCGCCAACCAGACTGATTCAAGCCCTCGCCGATCTCCAAGTGTCGGTGATCTGGCGACCATCTGGGACAGTCGTTGCAGCGATTGCTTGCCGAGAACCGGGTTGGCGCATGAGCAGATTCAGCCAGGCAGACTCGCCTCGGGTTACAGTTGACTGTCTGTCAATGCTTGACGCCTCTGGCGGTGATGGCATTCCTGTCTCAAACGGCAGCAGAGAATGTCAGGTCTAGAATCTGCAAGCCGAGTGCTTCTCTACCACGGGCGTCGATGCGACAGCCCCTCTAAGCCCCAGAGACAAGCTTTTTTCAACCTCTGACACCTGCCACGAGCGTAGCTTTCCGGGGCAAACGTTGGGGGCGCTGTCACCGCCGCCGCCTCGATTGGCTCCCGTGTTAGCGGTGGCGCGGCGTGTCATACCCTCGCATCGTCAGGCAAAGTTCCTCGCAGGTGCTTGTCAGGTGCACATACATAATATTCACTTTCTCCCCCTCATTGAAGGAGAGGGTTCACTCTCGACGACGAGTTCTTACTGACAACCATGACGACATTCCGCCGCTGCTACGAGGGGATGCCATCTATGACCTGCTGATAGAAGGACCTCTGCTTCTGAACCGTCTCGTATCCGCTGAAACGACGATACCCCTTGCATAAAGGGCTCGATACCACACTCCCCCGACTCACGTCAACTGCCGCTTCCCCTCATCACCGCCGCCTCTCGTCCACTTCACGTCCTCAACGCCATGGTCCGAGACGACAGCGGCATCACGCGCGACACGCCCGTCGAGGGGACAGACGCCCTCATCGTGGCGAGCTTCATCTCGACGGCGCTGTACAGCTTCATTGAGCTCAACTTCATCATCCTCACGACCTTTAAGCGCCGTCACGGCCTCTACTTCTGGAGCTTCGTCGTCGCGACATGGGGAATCCCGCCGTACGCCATCGGGTTCCTCCTCAAGAACTTCCTCCCGCATATGAACAGCTACGTCTACGTCACGCTCATCGTGGTGGGCTGGTGCTCCATGGTGACGGGGCAGTCTGTGGTGCTGTACTCGCGGCTGCACCTCATCCTCCAGAAGCCGACGTGGCTACGGGCGGTCCTGTACATGATCATCGTCGACGCAGTCATCTGCCACGTGCCCATAACTGTCATGGTGTACGGGGCCAACTCTGCGACGCCGGACCCCTTTGTGAAGCCGTACTCGGTATACGAAAAGGTCCAGGTCACCGTCTTCTTCCTCCAGGAGATGGTGATATCGCTCCTCTATATCTTTGCATCCGCCAAGCTCTGGCGCTTCGCCGCCATCACCGGACGAGACTCGTCGAGAGAGATCATGCGGCATCTCATCGGCGTGAGCCTCCTCGTTGTCATTCTTGATATTACCATCCTGGCATTCGAGTACGCAGACCTGTACTATCTGCAGACGAGCTATAAGGCACTGGCGTATAGCGTCAAGCTCAAGCTCGAGTTTAGCATTCTTAATCGTTTGGTGGACGTGACGCAGGGCCGCAAGGGGAGCTCGTTTGTACGTACCACGGGGAGCAGCGGCTTTGCGGATAGTCGGAGGCCGAGCGATGGGCCGAGGCAATGGCAGTTTGGATTTTGAGGGATGTCTGTTGGAGGATCTGAGCGTTAACAGAGCGAGCATAGAACGTCATTGATGGAGAGGACAGCTGTGGAGTTATGAATCCTTAAAAGACATGGGAAGTTATATGTATGAATCGTTAAACATGAGGCATTATGAATCGTTAGCCATGACATTAATCAGCGTCTGCGTCCGTCCCCTCCTTGGACACCAACACGGCTCTATCATCGTGATACTCGAGCGTCACCTTTGTCTTTCCCACCGCCGAAAGCTGCGCCATGGTCTCTGCCGCTCTTAGCCGCTCCCTGAGCTCCCCCTCGGGGGCATGCGCAAGCGTAGCAAGCGTGCTATCCTTCCAAGCCGGCTTCCTCAGCCGATGCGTCTCCCAGATGGACAGCAGGGCAAAGACCAACCCTACAAGGAGCGTAGCGGCCGGGAACCCAAGGTAGTTCCATCGCACCCTCGTGATGATGATCATCCTCGTCGCCTCGCCGACCATGGGCGACGTTTCCAGCTCGCGGTCTCGCATCCACTTTGTCAAACTCGACGCCACGTTCCCTATGGACCAAGAGACGTTGCCAGACTCGCCCATTCCGAACATGAAGGGGGGAAGTCTGTTTCCCCCGTTTGACGGGTAGATGAGTGCTCCTGAACCGGTGTAGCTGCAGTTGAGACACTCCGGATCTTCAAGACCAAGATCAAAGACGCTAAGCAGGGACATGATGCTAGGCAGCGTAATGTTGAACTCCTGCTGGTTGAGGCCGCGGGACTTGAAGTCGTCGTCGGGGATGTACAGCTGCAGGTCCGACATGTTGGCGAATCCGGTTCCCATGTCGAGCGTGTGGTTCGCCCACTCGAGGTACTTCTTGGCGTTTGTCTCGCCAGACGTGTAAGAGTCCTCCGTCTTGTTTGTCCACGACGAGACGACCTTTTCCTTTAGCACACCCTTCTCCAGCACGGCCTTGTACTCGTTGATGCAAAAGTGCAGACTGCACTCCTGCGCCGTGACGGACGTGTCCTCCCACGCTGTGTCTCCGTCCTTCCACGACTTGTCCGCCTGAATGAACTGCACGGCGAGTATCATCGTCCGGAGATCCTTGAACGATATCGTCCTTCCCGGGTTCGTCGTGTACGTCGCCGAGACATATGTATCGGGACACGCCTCCACCCCCGGCTTGCAGAACCTCTCGCCGTCGTAGTTTGACAGGTTGAGCCCTACCTGGGCGATCGCGTACTTGGTAAAGGTGAGGTTCTCGCCGAGAAGGGCCTCGTTCGCCCAGACGTCGTTGTTGCTGACCTCTGGCACGGTGTTGTTGCCGCTGAGGTCCCACCCGTTTGAGCCGTACGAGGTCGGAAACACGTTGAGCCCCGTGTACGTTTCGATGTGTTCCGATATGTTGTAGCACGAGGAGCACACGGCGAGAGAAGAGAAGCTCTCCCACGTGCAGTTGCCGGTCGCGCAAGAAAACGCCGGCCAGAGGTTCTGATCAGACACGAGGGGAGAGAAGCCGTTGTAGACTGCGGCGGCCATGGAAATGTCTTCGCGGATGTCGGCACGCGTCAGACTAGTCTGGAGAGTGGCATTCTCGCCATCCGGCAAGGGGAAGCGGACGGCCATAAGGCTGCCTCGCTTCGTGGTGACCCAGGATCCGGCGTCGAGGGATGATGCCCTCCCGATTCCAGGTCCGGAGCTATTAGATGAGTCGCCGGCAAGAGAGTATTCTTTGGCGTCCATCGTCCTCGACTCGTCTTCCAGGTCGAGGACTACCTGGAGAAAGGGCTCAAAGCCAATGAGCATGATTACTGTGAGAGCACCCAAGGAAACCCAGTGACTTGAATGGTATCAGATTCTGAATTGACAAGTTTGTTCCAGTGTACTTACGGCCGTCGGAAAGTCGACAGGACAAGACGCGCACTTCCCCAGGGACCTCTACTCGCAGCATCGAATCGATCAAAGTCGACAAGAGGCTCGACAAACCTGGCAGCCCAATTCCACTTCCCCTGCGACAGACACATGCTCACCACAAACGTCAAGGCAGCCTGCGTGACACCCGCGAGGATGGACACCACGGCGTTGAGCGACAGCGGGAACTTTTTCCAGTCCGAGATGGGCTTGCCGTCGTATGCGGCGAGGAGGTAGAGAAGGGCGCCAAAGGAGGCTGCTCCGAGAAGAAGAGCGCCGATCTCGAGCGACCACGAGTTGTGCAGTTTCTGGGAACTCTTCCTGGGGATTTTCTCCTTTGACGACTCGGAAGAGTTGGCGGTGATGGATCTCGTTGACACGGCGCATGGAGAGTGGTCCCTGCTCTTGGATAGAAGGGGTTGGTGTCCGGGGGTCTGGATCTCGGGCTGGAGCCTGTCCATGGCTGGCGTTGGTTCTGCCATGATTGCGAACAGCCGAGGGATTGGTGAAAGGGAGAAAGACAGCTGAAGGAGAACTGGAGGATTTTATTTTGTAAAGTCGTTTATTTGAAACGCCAAGTTTAGGTGGGCTATGTTGGTCGATCGATCGTTCCACTAGGGGGCCCGCAGCGGCTGAGCATCGTTGATCACTGGATGGGGCATGATGGCGATTCGGGGCACAGCTCTGGGCGCTTACTTTGTCTGTCGGTCGGATATTATCTTCCAGGAAGCTGTACTCCCTCGGGTCGATTATGCCTTGAGGATGTACAAGATGCAGAAGGACTGTCATCAGGATCCTGTGCAAAAGAGCCTTGCTGCTCAGATGAACATAAAGAAAGGGCTGAGTTGTTCAGAGGTGGATTCGAGTGATCCTGGCCGCAGCCCCGAGATGGGGACAACTGGGCCAATCACCAGCAGCCCGTCAAGGCGAAGCAACTTGACAGCTGTGTCAGGCATTCATCCAGTGCAGATATGGCACTAACAATATCCCAGCATGGTCCAGGCTATCATGCATAGAGGCTAGAGCACCCTTGGACCAACTGGTCTGGGATCGCCTGTAGAGTGAGTGGGTGTATCCCCGTCTCTGCTGGCCAAGTCACCCGTCCAAACGGGAGATGGCCGAGTCGAGGGCCAACCCTGCCCCGTCCGTACAAGAGTCACATCCCCTCGGCCGGCGGATCTGAAACATGGGCTCATGCGCGCAGCCAGTGCAGAGAGGGTCCAGACTCTGGCTATAGGGATCAGAGAGCTGAACATGCAGCTAGTCGCACGGCCTTGGGTGAAGGATTCTGCTCATGTTTACCGCCTAGACATGGTATCATGCCCGATATCTGTTCCCGGGTCGCCCATTGTTCTCCGTCAAGCACCGCAGCCGGCACAGGTCGCTCCCATGACGGCCTCGGCTGTGAATATGGCAGAAGCCTTCACCAAGGACTTTTCGTTCCTCAAGTACCGCACCGTCGAGGAACCAGAGGCAATCGCCGTCAATCGCAGCGCCTACTGGAGCTACTGCGGACCCCTCCTCGACCCCTTGTCGTGCCTCCCCGCCAACTTTTACGAATTCGCCTCTGCCACATTCACTGGCCCGGTGCACGCGAGATTCCTCCCCTTCCTGACCTTTATCAACTCTCTCCTGCTCGAAAAGGGTCTGGGGCACTACCTCCTTACCATCCGAGCCACGACGCCGACGCACGAATTCGACCGTCCGAGATGGCACACCGATGAGCTCTTCTTCTCGGACCTCACGAGGGGAAACCTCCCGGGGACTCGACTAGGTCTAAAGTCGCAGTATAAAAAGTCGTCGGACAAGGCATCCGGCACGGATTGGAAGATCTGCACCACGCTCCTCGGTCCTTCGACCCTCTTCATACCCCTCGAGCATCAGCCGTCGGCGCGGAAACGACAGGAGAACGCCCGCAGGAATGCCAGCACGGAACACGACTGCCTATCGATACGGTGCGTGGGGTGTGCCACGGCCGCAGACTCGGTGCGGGAGGAGCTGGCGGACACGTTGAAGCCGCTCGGCTTCGAGGCGGGGGAGCTGGGGTACTGCGTCGTCTTTAGGGTCGGGAGGCACGCTGGGGCGGTGCACTCGGAGCCTTGCATGAGTGGTGGCCATGACGGGAGGATCTTTATCAATGTCGTGCCGGGGACAGAAGGCGAGTTGAGGAGTCTGACGGAGAAATGGGGCATGGAGTTTCCGAGGCAGTGGTGGGTTGGGTCGGCGCCAAACTCGCTGTTCTGAGGTGCATATAATGGATAATGAGCGAAATTAATGACAATGGGACAGCGTTGGTGGATAGCATGGATGCTGTCGCTTGTCGTCCACTATCGACGTCCAAGGTCTTGAGTACGATTAACTATCGAGATACATGGAGCTATTAACGGTAGGCTGGCTCATCAGCTCAGTCCAACCCCTCCCGCCGCCAGCGTGGCATAGAACAACTTGGTCCTACCCATGATGATCATCCGCCCCTTGCCGGCAAACTGAAAGTTGGCAGCATTAATCCCCGTGTAGATCTTGCCAATGAGCTTCCCCGAAGGATTCCAGACGTGAACGCCGTCTCCACAGCCTGCGTAGACGTTTCCCTTGGAGTCGCAGTGAATTCCTACAAACGCCATGATTAGCCGTGTGGGATCTGGGATGTATTCCATGTTGGACTTGCCGTCAGGGAGACGAGCTGCAACGTAGGCAAACGTCTTGCGGCTCTCCCAAGTACCGTCCTTCTGGACCTCGAAGCGGTAGCTGTTCATGTCAGTCGCTAGAACATGTGTACGAGAGAAACCACTCACATTGAAGCCGGTCGAGTAAAGTTAAGGCCAAACTGCGCATAGCTAACTCCAGTATCCGTGACATAGGCATAGGACCCATCAGGAGAGAACGTCAGGCCTAGAAATAAAGTTAGACAGGCACCAGACTATGCAGAGATGGACACACCATTGGGGGATACAAAGCCATCCGCAACAACCGTCAAGGCACCCGTTTCCTCGTTCAGACGGTAGACCTGATTCTGCAGACCTGGCTCGGGCCGGAAATGCTGCCAGTATCCGTACATGGTATCAGTGAAGTAGATGTCCTTGTTGCGGGGGTTGACGGCGACATCGTTGAGCGAGTTGAACTGTCTACCGAAGAAGTTGTTGACAAGGACTAGATGGGGTCAGTAAGGGGGTCTTTTAGGGGTCTGGTAACGTACTGGTGGCGTTGTAGGGCTCTTCCGGATTCACTAGGTACAGGGCCGACGGAATCTTGTCTCCTTGGCCTTCACCAGCAAAGATGATCTGGCCCTTGTAGTTTGTGCCGCCTATGACGATTAGACACGAGCAATACGAATGCAGGGTCATAGTTACCATTCGGGTTGATCACCTGTGGGTTCGAGGGCACTACAGTGATCTTGACCTGGCTCTCGGCGTGTGACCCGTTCCGCAGGGCTTCCGCGTCGGCGAGAGAAATCTTCTGAACCACCGACGACTTGTTGAGGCCAGTCCCAGCAGCAGGATCACCAGCATTCTGCACAAAGAACATCTCGTCGGTCGGAGGGTTCCTAGTGATAGTTAGCTTCCAGTTCAGACAGCTGGACAGGTACTGACCAGACAACAGCCTCATGGAAGATGGGGTCGGTATCCGAGGTTGCGAGCAACGTCAAAGACGGATCGTTACCAATGATATCATAAAACTCGGGATCGTATACATGAAAGGGCCGTTCAGTAAGGGATTCATGTGTCACTCCCGGCCAGAGAAACTCCTAAACCACGGTCAGCCACGATATCCAAGTATTCCCTCCAACTCTTACTGTAGTGGCATTCGCCTTTGACGGAGGCAGCACCTCCTCCAGCACATTGAAGGACTTCTGGTTGATTATCTGCGCAGCCTTGGGCAGGGTCCTATCCGAAGAAGCGTGCACCTCCTTCGACAAGAATCCCAGGCCCAGAGGGACAAGCACACCCAGCGCGAGAACCGACACGGTCATGGTTGTGGTGTTTAGGAAGCGGCTTGACGTGGCGTTCTTCTGGGAGTCGTCCTCGGGCTGGTCTTTATACTTGGCATCCCCGCTCTTGTGCGATGGACTTCTCCGCTGCGTCGGCATCTTGGGGTGGCTGGGTGTTACACTGAGCTCGTCGATCTTGTGTTGAGAGCTTTGACCTGCATGTGCCGGGTTGCGTCAAAGGCCTCACGGCACGGCACGGATCGGGTGCAAAGTGCGGGGAAATCTAGGGTCTAGACCTGTGGTCAATCCTACTGTGGTCGCCTATATTTCCAGATTCAGGTGTCACTGATATGGGAATTATGAAGGATTGCGGGATTAGACAGTACCTCTTGTTGCTGCTTCATCAGCCCTTGTAGATGATGAACTGAACACGGACAGCAAAAGCCTCAATCTCAGCGTCACTTGCAGGCATCACAGGGATCGGCAGAGTCATTTTCTGGGCAAGATCTTGGAAGTTGGGGCGGAAAAGCCATGTCTCGGGCGGAAAAGCCACTCGGGCGGAAATGCTCGTATATAATTCCCCGTACCACGACCAAGTGTAAATAATGGATTTAATTCCCGCTGATGCCGTGTCCATTACAGCTCTGGACTAGTCACTAGACGAAGAGGCATAGGTTGGTCTGGAAAACGACCAACTAGGAGACGATGACTGCTGCCCAATGATGCCCTCGCTGACATCCCCTGAACCATGCTGCGACGGACTTCCCATTTCCTCGTCCCTTGGGTTGTCATGCATTCGCTTGATACCAGTCTTGAATGACTTTGGCCCCGTAAAAGACGGGAACTGCGGTGCGGCAATATCCAAGATTGCCCACATGAGGGGCACCTTTGCCGCCATCTGATCTTCAGCCTTTTGATCGCACGGACTGGCAAGATTCATAAACTGATCCAGTGCTTCTCCCTAGAGATCATCTATGTCAACACACGCAAAGGTACAGCAAGAGGAGATCTTACAATTGACTGGCAAAGAGGCCACCCAGAAGCCATCTCCGCAATTAGAGTCTTGCACGTCTCGAGGCTCTTTAGAGCAGACGCCTGCAATCCAGCATCAGTGCTATTAGCCCAGTAGAGGTGCTGCGTGCCAGCTATGGCCGCAGCCTGAGCGAAGAACGGATCCGCCAGCTCGAGGTCCTTGCTGCGGGCCATCTCTATCAGCCTCGCGATCCAGGTGCTATGCCTCAGAGCCAACTCTGACGATGCAGCCCAGAAGGTATTGATGCCTAGTTTCTGCTCGGACGCCCTGAAGGAGTATACGAATGGGTGGTTGAGCACAGAGTGGAGGGCGTGGTACGTGACCTGGATCCTCAGCCACGGCAACCAGTAGTCCCGGTTGTCTTGTACCTCCTGAGGAGTGCGGTCCGCAAAGTTGGCCTTTTCAGAGCGCAGTGAAGCAGGCCAGGAAATCTCGAGGTCCAGGAGACGCGAGTACAGCGGCGTGTAGTCCGAGTCTGGCTGCCACGGGGCCTTGGTCACGCCCTCGGTGCATCTAAAAACGTACAGTCTGACATCTCTCCAGAGACTCCCGATGTTGAACATGTAAGCCCAGATGCCCGGAAGATTGTCCTCCTGGATGCCGTATGCGTCCTGAGGAAGCAGCGGGCAGAGCATCGACGTGTGTCGAGTCATGTCGTCAAATGAGAGAAACTGGGGTGCTTGGAGGTCGTGTGCTGCCGAGGGGACAAGAGTGGGTGTGCCGCACAGGACGTCAAGGAACGAGATGCTCCAGAAGAGCCGAGACTGCTCCTCGCGTGTGGGAGTCCTGATCTGAGTAGGTTCATAGTCCAGTATGGAGTACTGGATGAGGTTCTTGGCGAATGCCGTGTTGAGGCCTGCCAGGGGGAGATCGCCGGCTGGTCGAGTGTCAGTACAAGAAACTCGACAAGAGGGAGTACTTCTTCCGACGTACAGACCAAGTTGAAAAAGGCCAATAGGCACAATGCCTGGAGAGTCTGGATTCCCACGCTCCCGTTGGCAATTTTGAGCATGATCAGCTTCCGCGCAGCTTCACTGTAGGAATCCGCACCGGGTAGGTCAGCGTACGTAAAGTCGGACATGCTGTAGCTCATGCTGAGGGCCATGATGGCGCAGATGAGCTCCTCTGCAAAGTCAGGAGACAGAGTAAAGTCGACGTCGAAAAGCCATAGGGGCTGACGGTGGATGTGCTTAAAGTATACGTCGAGCGCTCTCTCCACAGTATCCGAGGGCAGTGGAATCGCCCTGGTGGAGATTTATTAGTTGCCGCCGAGGTCACGTCAGAGGTCGGACTTACGTCGAGGCCACGGATGGTTCTGTAATTGCTGGGGATGAGCTTAGAGTGCTGCCACGCCTGCTTGAATCTGAAAAGGGAGAAGCCTCTTGCTTTGGAGATCGCCTGTCCACAGTCAGCATCAAGGTGCCACGTGAGGTTGTCACGTACTCGACCCGGTCCATCAAGATGCCCAATTTCTCCTCAAGCTGGGCGAGTCGGTCGGCCTACCAAGGTCAGATGATTTTCAAGCCTCACAATTTGATATGACTTGCAACATGGCCATCAGCTTCGCTGGGTGCTTGATCATATCCCGTGTCGGTTGCATAGCAGCACCTCTGCCTCAGTCGCGCGCAGGTTGAACAACCAGGCTTCTCGCCGGGGCAACGTGTCTTTTTACGTCTGCAGCATCTTGTCAATGACTGATATGCATCAACGGCTTGAAAGTGACTGACCTGCAATTATCACACGCCTGGGGAACCCGTCTATGGGGTCGGCCACTCAGAGACTTCATGGTATCGCACCGGGTATCGTAAGAAAAGGGAGAAATAGTCAAAAGAGAAAAAGTCCCAGGTAGACCATCAACACGTCTTCACCGAAACAAGAACGCCCCTAATATTTGACCCGTGGCACCCTCGCAAAACTTGCCGACCCTTGAGCGAGGATCCGAGCGAGGCAAATCCCAATACGTCCCGGCTCCAGATCCCGAAGGCCCCAGACCCCCGTTCTTAACTCTGACCAGCCCAGAACCCACTTATCACCCTCGGGTTAGAGACGGTCAGCCTGTCGCTATCTGACCACTTTACGGTTAGCTGGACGGCTCTGGGACGAGATCCGGGGCGGGAATCCGGTCATGTGATCGGTGCTGGGGGCGAGCGTGCCGCGGGTCTGAGCCACGGTGGCGATTGACGAAAGGAGAATGTAAAATGAGTGTTGATGGAGCAAGGTGAAGCGAGATCCGGGAGGTGACGTAGCTTGAAGATGTTGCAGGATGTGTAAATGCGGACATGTTCAGGTTTCAAGCACCTCCAGTACCGGGGATGCGGGGGAATGGCACCGAGGGCCTTAAGCAACGATCCCCAAGTTCACGCTGCCTTTCAAGCGCACAAAAGAATCGTTCGATATCATCACTAATCCTTCTAGCTAGAATCGATGGCAATATCAGGGGTTGAAAGGCACATGCTTCTAGGGCGGGCAAGGGAAGGTAGACATGAAGATCGTCTAGAATTGCCTATTTTACTAAAACGTCTGATTTCAATAGAGAAACCTTGGATATAGTGGCGATAACCTTTGCCAAATCTCGTGGCAACTTGCGAGACCCAAAGTCGACTAGGAGCAGGCATGCGAGTTGAGAGGATGTCGGGGAAAGATAGTTATAGAAGGGCCCCATCTTGTCAGTAACGTTTTAACAATGCATTATCGTGGGTATCCAAGTATAATCTGACTACTTTGAAAATAGAGCAGTCTCCTGATGGGAGTTACATCAGCCTGGATCGTGTTGTAGAGGCTGCCAGACGATACATGATATTCCGTCCATGTGATGAATTGACAATAGCAACTGCTGGCTCATTAATGCATAGTTCTAACTCTAAATAACGCTTCGTTTTCATTCATCACATCTCACCACTCCAGCTCCTTGGCGCCATCCCCACAAGCCAAACCCGAGCAGAGGAGTATATCCTCCTCCGTATCCGTCGCGCTATTTGGCACGACCTGCTGCGCCGGCCGCACCTGCCTCCCCGCCTCCTTCTCCAGCTCCCGATGCCTGGTCACCAGCTGACGGACCTGGTTCTGGAAGTACAGGGGACCGTGTTCCAGCCTCCCCTTCTTCTGCCCCTCGACGACAATGTCCGAGTCGGGCTTGCCCTGAGCGAGGTTGCCGAGCCACCGGTCCTCCCCTAGGATTCCCTTGAACTTTTCGTCCATGGACTTGAAATCTTCCTCGGCTGTGTCCTTGTGGCGGTAGACTTCGTACTCCATTATGCATTCGGATGGGGAAGTCGGGACGCATCTCATCAGGTAAAAGGCGTCGTTTCTGCTCCTATCAGTACATGTCAAGGCGGGCGAACCAGATTCGGACTTACGAGACAGCCATGCAGGCGTTTGGAAAGTAAAAGTTGCTGACAATGGTCAGGCCCTTTTCGTTCCCAGCCTCAGCATCCAGCTTGTAATCCTGGAAACCGACGAGCGAGCTAGCACCAGGATGCGTCGTCTGATAGTGATGGTATCCGTTAAAGGTATCAGCCAGGGCCTTCCAGTTGTAGCTGCCGGACGCCTTCCAAGAGTTGTCAAACTTGTAGTCGTCAAAGTTGAAAGTCTCGTGCCTCGCCAGCTGATCAACGCCCGCAAAGTCATCCGTCCACTCAACCTCGGGCTTCTTCCGCGCATCCATGTTCACCCAGATGAAGCCCTTGGCATCAACGTGGACGTGGACGGGGAACAGGCCGTTCTTGGTCTTGTCGAAACCCTCCAGGTCGCCGTACTCGGGCGCCTTGGCAAGCTGCCCGTTGAGCCCGTACGACCAGCCGTGGTACTTGCACGCCAGGACCCCAGACTTGGAATGCCCCCTCTCCTCGGTGACGATGGGGAAGGCCCTGTGCCTGCAGACGTTGTGGAAGCCGTTGATGCGGCCCTCCCTGTTGCGGATGAGGTAGAACTGGAAGCCGGCCTCCTGGTAGCGCACCCATGTGCCCGTCTCGGGGAAGCGGTGCTTGTGCGTGAGGAGGATCCATTTCTTGGAGAAGATGGCGCGCCTCTCGAGCTCGTAGATGTCCTGGGACTTGTACCACTCTGCTGGGAGGGCCCGTGAGGTTATCTCTGACGAGTTCTGGGAGACCGAGTGCGATGGCGGAGATCTGAAAAAGGTGTGCCAGACCACGGCTGCAACAACGGCAGCGAGGAGAAAGAAGAAGAGCATTTCAAGACCGGGGATGACAGTGATCGTCTGAAGGGATGTACAAGTTTGATGCTAAAAAAGATGGTGGTGGTGGTCATGGCTGGTAGGGCAGCAAGGTTTCAACTTATATGATAAGCCAGATAGCACACGACGGCATCGTGGACCAGAGCCCGGCCACCAACCCACGCGTATCAATCGACCGCCCGTAAACCGTCCTCCCCGACCGATCATGTGAGCGGTCGCAGGTCGGATATCCCGCCTCCCACCAACACGCGCACAGAAAAGGCCAAACCAATCACACAAGCTGCGAAGCGCCTTATCTTGCAAAACGGCCGAGTCTGGGGGAAAAAGTCTGGGGAAACCTGGCTCGTGCCGCTGTCTGAGGTGCATCGTCGGTGGGTGCGGCCGGTGATCGGTGGTCTTTGTCCGATCACGTGATCCCACTGACGGTCGTCGCGAGGGGAGTTACTCGGGGGGAGGAGGTGGTGGGTGATGAGCCAGGTGACGCGCACAGAGGGAGGCTAAATTTGGGCATTGTCGGCGTCGAGACACGGAGGCGGCGGCACCGTGGCCGATCACTGACCGGGTTTGCCGCCTTGACCGCTGCTATGGTCGGAGGCAATCAAGGTCACGGCTGGAGGGTCGAGGGGTCTCATGACGGGGTTGTTGGGCATTACCCTGATGAGGTTGCCAGGTGGGCGAAGATGCACGGAAAATACCAATTTTGGGAGCTCTGGAGGGATTCCTTGCCTGGAACAGGATTTGAAATGAAGAGTAAAAATTCCCTGGCAAGTTTTCGAAGGGGGAGTTGCCCACCGATACAATCAGCGACAACCCCGCCCTCCTATCACGGCACTGGCAGTAGGCTCGGCTGGTCGGCGGGCAGATAAGGTAAACCCGCAACTGGTGCCAAAGTGCTACTGTATTGTGCGCTGGCCAGTGATGGCCAAACAGTGCAGTGACTAATGGCAACTTCTTCGGCCGCGAGATGGCTTTGGGCTTCAGACCCGACGACACAAGATGGAAAAAAGCATGCGAAGCGAGTAAATGGAGATGGCAATAAAGCGAAAGTGCTAGGTGTAATCCACCCTTTTTATAACATATTATCGGATAAATGGAAATGGCAGTGAATGCCAGAGCTGACAGTTGAGGCAGACCAACACCCTCTTGACAAAGCCGAGCACCCTCGATCAGTCCACTCAGACCAGGGTCGAGGTTATTTAATCCTAAATGCGTTGAACTTTTGAGGAACGTCAGTGGAGCAGGCATCAGATGCCGCAATGTCGATGCTAAACGGAAGAAACGGAAGTGTCAGTATCAGATGAGCATGGAAAGGAAAGACCAAAACAACCTCCGAGGGTTGTCGAGGAAGGGGCTTGGGTCTGAATATAAAATCCTGTGACTAACTGTTGAAGTTATCAGTACAAGTTCTCTTGGACGAGTCCTCTATAAAAGAAATACCATTTCTGCAAAAAGGACGTCATCCAACTCTGCAATATTATATCGTGCCCCATCAGCAAAAGCCAAGATCGATGGCCTCACAGTTCTGGCACAGTCTTCCTCAAAGCGCTTCGAGAGAAACCCATAACCACCGCCTCCATATTCCGCGCCTTCCATGCGAATGTTTCTGCGGCCACGGCTGGCCTCGGAGTGCACCACCGTACCACACAGGGGACCCCGATGGCCCCGGATCGAGACGTCCCAGTCGCTCGGGATCTCTCTGAAGTCAAGGCTCGTGAACGGGCTACCTGATCCTGAAACCCCACAGCACGTGTCGGGATCGATGTTTGCGCAGTGGACGCTGTTGCCGCCGTTTTCCCAACCGAGCCAGATGTCGATGGCGGAGACGCTGGCGGCGAGGCTGAGGAAGACCTGGGGGAACATCATCTTGAGTTGGGGGGTAGCCGATGGTGGGATGATAAGTCTGGACGATGGAGATGAGGATAGAATGGGATACCAGGGAATACTGTCGCATCTTATATTTGACCGGTCCACAGACACTGTTAATTAGTTGTTGGGCCGGCTGCGTAACAAACCCCGTTGCTCGTCGTAGGAGTCGAGTCTTGCAGATAGGCCGGATGGGGATGGGCACACGGCGGACGGATGCTTAACTGCAAGTACCTGATCAAGCAGTGTCAAGGACACATTCGGATCAGCAAGGGGCAGTGAGAAACCATCGCACTTAGCAGCACTAGATTGGCCGTGGGACATTGTCCCAGTGGTGACATGCCAAGGGAGGTTGTGGCAGTATCGCAAGGTGTCACTTTGGCATCAAATCGCAATGCAGCTACACTGGAACAGTCCATGCACTTGGCCGGGTCGAGCCGAGGTGCGGGTTATAGGGGGGTTTGACCATGAATAAGATCTTTGATGGTGATCTATGGCAATGCTCCTCTTGTGTTGTTCAGGATGTGCATCCTGACTGGACGTTTGGTCCGAGAGGGGACACAATCGCCTGTAGGGGGTGTGACCATGTCAGATTCGGTGGAACCTGCGGAACTTTGCTGCCCTGGTGGTCGCGATGCTTCTCGCTCTTGTGAACGGTAGAGCGATCCAGGCACCCGTGCCACACTCTCGGCTTGAAGTTGGACGTGTTGCAGTGGACAGCATAAGCTTGAAACACACGCAACATGGCCCAGCTCAAGTGGCACTCTGGGTTTCAGTGCGAGACTTGATACCCGGCACAATACGCAATTGAAACTAGGGAAAGTTCGTGACGAGGTTGACATTTTCAGCGGTCGGAACTGACGGAAAAGATCAACTAATGTCAAGACCACCAGGGCTCCGAAACCATCACCTACTCTCAGGGTGATTACATGTATAATAGCCATGTCCCCTTTATTCCCCGTTCCTTTCCCGTAGAGTCAGTGACAAAGAGAAGCAGAGTACTCTGAACTACGCGGTGTTGCGGTCCTCATATCTAGGACCTTCGAAGTCGGATCAAAATACGAAAGACAGAAGCCTGAAATGATGAGCATATACCCCAATGATAGGAACAAAACTCACCAGTCCCTCAACCGGGCTTGCCAAGGAGCAGCCGTTTGCGTCTTATTAGGACCATCCAAGAACTTGATCATCAACTCCATCTGCGCACCATCCAGCCTCGTCTTGTCCAAAGACGCCCCTCTCTGACGCAGCACCTTGACCACACCCCTCTGGCCTGCTTCGAACGCGATTCGCAGCGGTGTACGCATGATTGCGTCTTCATACTCCAACTGAGCACCCCTATCCAGCAGCAGCTCGACCAGTGTGACGGACCCGCCCAGTATAGCCGCTGTGAGTGGTGTCCATCCATCGCTGTGTACGTCAAGGCCCTTGTCCAGAAGAAACCGCGCAAGCCGCTCGCATCTCCAACGCAGCGTGTACCATAGTAAATTCCGTCCGCTGGCATCTTTTGCCTCGGGGCTGACTCCCTTCTCCACCATTTGAACAGCGGTATCTTCAAGGCCGACTTCTGCCGCCATCATGGCTCCGTTGCGTCCCTTGGCCTCTTGACATGCTGGATCGACGCCCATGGTAAGAAGCAGCTCGATTGTAGGTATATGCCTCTTTTTTATCGCCATCTGCAGTGCGCCCAAGCCCCGGATTCCTCCAGGGTCATCAGCGAGAACGCCTCTCTCAAGCAGCAGCTTGGCGATGTCTTCTTGACGTCTCTCAATCGAAAGCAGGAGGGGGGTCTGACTCCAGTCATCCACGACGTGCATGTTCGCTCCGCCCTTTTCCAGAAGCACCTTTGCAACTCCTTGATGGTCTTTTTTGATGGTCAATATGAGTGGTGAGTGTTCTCCCACGATGGAGCTGTTGGGATTGGCATCATGTGCGAGTAGCAGCTCTACTATGTCCATGTGGCCACTTTCCGATGCCATGGCCAGCGGCGATATGCTGTTCCATGAAATAAGGTAGTTCGCATCCGCGCCGTACTCTAGAGACTTCTTCACAGCGGAGATGACTCCCTCGCTTGATCCCCAGCGGAGTGCCCTGCACCTCCGTTTTGCGTCTTGCGAGTAGAGGCGGGGGTCGAGGATCTGGTAGAGGCGGTGACATGTGCGGCCAAGGACGCACAGGTCTGCGTTGGATTCGAGGTTCTCACCTATCAGGCCGATGATTTCTGTAGGTAGATCGACGAGTTTCATTTTGGCGTTGAGCCGGGGGATGTTCGAGAAGGATTTGCGTTCTTCTTGATGGCTCGTCCGGGATAGCCCGAGAAGACGGCGGCCTCAACTGTCAGCTCAGCGGCCTCAGCCTCAGCACACGTGACGCAAGGCAGCAACCAAAGGAGGCTAACTTGAGCCACGCATCTCGCTCCCCTTGTTTTTCGCGTTGCGCGATTGCCTTGGCAAAGAGCGGCCTCTTGCAATGATAACGGTAGTCACCGGACGGCGGTCCACTTTTCGGTCCGAACCGGGCCCTCCGAACCCATCCAACGGCCCGGGCTATCGGGTACACCGGACGGGCATCATCCAGCTGGGAAATCGTAGAGTAACTTTGCATTCTAGAAGGTAATTAATTTAGGGCCTTGGCAATGTAACACGCTGGCTAGAACCGATGATACCGCACAAGGAGAGTTCCGGGACTGTTTCTCCAATTTAGAGTCTCAATCTAAGCTACAATGGTTCCATCTTAAAAGTACGCATATTATAGAGCCACTCTGCAAATCTAATCTCGTAAATACATTATGGCAAAGTGCATCACCCGTCATGATTCTCGCATGTTGGAGTGCTCCCACTCAGCTCAGGATCCGGAAACAATGCCGGATACGAGCAGACGAGTCACGGCACTCTGCTGCAAGATTATAGTTTGAGATCTGTGGTCAGAATCCTGGTTGTTGGCTGACGGGCGCTGACTACCCCTCTTCAGGTGAAGTCATTGTGATGCCCTATATCAAGCCATTCGCGGCGCTTCCCGTCAATCGTTAAGGGATCTTCCCGATCCCCGAAATTTAATCGTTCACGAATTGCTTCCATATTTCCGTAGAAGAAGAGAGAAACAAGGAAAGAAATGACAACATCAGTGTGATCAATCTAGCGATAGACCGCCTTCAAGGCTCTGCCATGGTAACCTGCCTCTCCTTCACATGTGACTGACAACAAACACTGCATAACTAGCGACAGTCTGACGACTTGATACTGGAATACGAGGTCCCCCTATTGAACGCCATGGCGTCAGACTTTCCAAGTTGCTAAAACCCAAAGGTCGATTGGACTATGGAAGGAATACGTAAGCATTCAAGACTCGACGAGGGCATTCTTAAAGCGCTGCTTGGCCTCCGTAGCTTACATCTTGGATTTTCCACAGACATCACATTCGCTTTAACCCTCACAATGAAGACCCTCGCTCTCATCGTCGCTCTCGCTTCGGCCTCGGTTGTGGCTCAGGCCCCCATCGCACCTTGCGCCGTGAGTATCCTCTACAATGGTAACTCTCTGCTGACAACTGGCAGCAAACTTGCGCCCTAGACATTCTGTCCAAGAGCGGTTGTGCATCCACCGACGTTGCGTGTGTCTGCAAATCCCAGAATTTTGTCACGGGCTACACCAGCTGTGTTGACGCGGCCTGTGACGCCCAGGACGCAGATGGTATGCGCCAAAACATGGCCAACTGTTCATGACTATCTAACCAGTCATCTTTAGCTGCCAAACAGTATGGTGTCCAACTCTGCGGCTCGGCTGGCGTCAGCATAGGAGCTCCCTCGGCGACTGAAGCCCCGTATCCGACTGGAGCTCCTGCACCGCCCGTGGTGCCGACTACTCCAGTTGCGCCGGCTCCTCCGAAGCCCACGACGCCTGTTCCGCCGGTCGTATGTTGCTGCTCCCCCTTTCTGGTCTGAATGTAAAGGCTAATGTGTGCACAGGTACCGACCGAGTCTCAGCCCGGTGGAGTGACGCCGACGCCCGTTGCTCCAACTGCTGGTGCGGGAATGGTCCAGGGATTCAATGCTGCTTTGATTTCAGTCGGATTGTCCTTTGTATTTCTGGTTCTCATGAACTAGACCATGGAGCGCTAGTTGACAGAAACATGGATGATGGATCTAATTGGCTGGCTCTCAAGAAGTGAGTGCCTTGGGATTAAGGGCACATATGAGGCAAGGATGTAATGCATAATTTGACTGTCCGAGCAATATCTCTTTAGTATACATGTAACGTGCATGATAAGCA
>JABFEP010002393.1:0-14151 GCA_013618265.1 Fusarium albidum
CAGGAGGCCCCCGGCAGGGTCTCCGAAGGGACACTAGATAGTTAAACCATTCCCGTCAGATGCTCTTCCACTCGACATATGAGTGTCCGAACGGCAGGAGGATGCCATCCTCCTGAAATTTGGCCACGGGGACTCTGTGTCTGCTGATGAACAAGATGTCTGTCTCGATAGTCCCTTCTGGACTCTGCCGTTGTGACCGCGGCGCGAATCTCGCGTGCTTGCTCAACAGGCAAGTCTGGGGGGTCACAAGCCAATAGTCAATCCCAAGAGGATTTCTCGAGGACAACTCTCAGTGAAGACTTGCCGAAAGATCGCGTCTTGGCCTGGAGGCCAGTCCTGTCCCTGATCTTGTCGCAGACGGCTTTGATGAGAGGTCGGATGCGGTGCTGGACGAGGTCAATGTCGGACTTGCGGATAAAAGCAGAGTACCACAGGTGGATGATGCAGTCAACAGCTTCCTGGGGCGTCCACAGTGAAGGCGATGAGCAGGAACATGACGTTGCGGGCCACGACGTCAATGTCGCGGTCGTTGAGCACGGCCTGGATGCAGCCGGTGGCAGTGGGAGGAAGTCCAGTAATGGTCTTGACGAGGTTGCGCCAGTCTCCGGAGGCTGAATGCCAAATTTGTCAAATCCATGGTGACCACAAGTACAAGACAGACACACCTGCAAAGAGAAGACCCAGGTCCCCCGCGTATGCCTCCCCCTCGTTGGACCCCAGCTGGAGGACATCAAACGCGGGGACATTGCCCCAGAGGAACTTGTCCCCCCCAAAGACCCTGTACCGAGAGCCCGAAGCTACAAACGCCGGCTCTCTGCCCTCGACCACCCAGCCGGCTGCCATGATGGTTTGCCTGCTGGTGATCGGCAGTGGACCTTGTGCTGGGGCCAGTGCAAATTTTGGCAGGCTGCGGTGCAGTGCTGGGGGTGGGCAGTCGACGTGGGTGGACTCACGAC
The DNA here is from genome assembly GCA_013618265.1 of Fusarium albidum. Lineage (NCBI taxonomy): Eukaryota > Fungi > Ascomycota > Sordariomycetes > Hypocreales > Nectriaceae > Fusarium > Fusarium albidum. The sequence continues at coordinate 957 of JABFEP010002393.1, forward strand.
GACGAGGAGACAGTTCTTGCAGCTGTAGGTGCCTGCCTGTGTGCAGTGGGCGCAGGTGAAGTCTGCCATGGTGTGCTGAGATGGGTTGGAAGGGCAGGGAAGGGTATTTATAGGCAGATCTCTAGACTGGAGGCTATTGAATAAACAGCTGAATCTAACAAGCAACTGGCAAGTAACAATAAGGGGTATCTAACAAGCAACTATCAAACAGCAACTATCAAACAGCAACTATCAAACAGCAACTATCAAACAGCAACTATCAAACAAAACAACTACCAAATAAAACAACTATCAAACAGCAACTATTAAATAAAGCAACTGGCAAACAAGTGCAGAGGACAAACGATCTTGAGCTACCAAAGCGCAAACAACTGTTCACAGGTTCTCAAGTTAACATCACTCTATTTGCCCAGACAACGCACTTATCATCCCGCTGGACAGTGTTGAATGCAGACATCGCCTGTTTGACTGTTGCAAATTTGGCACACCAGCTCTGACTGTATAAATGGCTCAATCACTCAATCTCCAGCTACAGTGGCTCACGGCTTCCTCCCCCACACGATATACGTCGGCAGGTACAGGTGGATGCTCGGATCCGACAGGTCCCTCTTGACCTTTGCGATAAACACCTGGATCTCCGTCTCGCTCCACCCGAGGACGCGCCCAAAGATGCCCGGCGTGTAGGTGTCCACCGCCTGGAGCTCCTGCACCGACTGGAACTTGCCAATCTCCTTGAGCGTGGGGTCCTTGGCCCAGGCTCCGATGGGGATCTGCGTCGTCAGTGTCCGTAGTGGTGGCTTCACGTTGGATGGGAGTTTACCTTGAGAATCTCCTGGTGAATGTCCTCAAAGCCCGCCTTCTCCAGCTTCTCCTTCCACCTCGCCGCCACGTCGACCGGCTTGCCAAACGTCGCCGTCGCCTGGACGAGCGTCTTCATCCACTGCTGCGCGTTGGTGGCCTTTTCGAGGGTGCCGTCGTCCGACATGAAGGCCGAGTAGACCGACTGCAGCTCGATGTAGCCCCCCGGGGCGAGGTGCTCATAGGCCTGCCGGAGGAGGGCGTCGTCGTCGGCTATGCAGGCTGCCAGCTCCCTGGCGTGGATGTAGTCGAAGGGCTTGTGGTAGATCCACTCGCCTTCGAAATCGTCCACTTCAAAGGTGCAGTTGGGGGGGGTCCTAGATGTGTTAGCGGAATTCGATATAGCTGGGAAGACTATACCATTTAGGCTGGATGGGGCTGAGATCAGTCCCGATGACCTCTGCGGATGGGTATTTACTGCAACAGTTAGAATAGAGTGGAATTACAGAAGTGAACTCACTCGGCAAAGTCCATTGCCCAGATACCCGTGCCGGTACCAAGGTCGAGAACCCGCTGGGGATTCTCGCCGATGGGCGCACGGAAGAGGTCCCCCCCGAGAAGGAGGAGGTAGATGTGATGGACTAGATCCATCCGCTCCTGCTCCTCTTCGTCGTTTGGCTGCAAGTGTCAGCTTGATCCGGGTGTTCATCAGGTGCTCAATACCATCGGATAGGCACCCTCGCGGAAGGCATGATAACGACGTCCGTTCTACATCCGTCAGCAGCTGATGCAAGCATCTACTCATCGACCAACCTCATATCTGGTGATTGTCAGCTGGAACTACAATAAAGGCTGGCCAACTCACTTGTAGTCGAGGATGCTCGAGTTCAGAGACGTGAGATAGCTGACGGATCCTTCCCTGGCGATGCGTCAGACAAGATTCGTCAGTGTCATGTGCATACTCACGAAGTGTTGTACGTGGAGTCGGCGTCGTGCGGGATATCCTGACAAGTCGCGTCAACATTTACTGCATGCCGCCGCCTGGACCAAGTGGTTCCTCACATCCACCTGCACGGGGTTCTCGGCGAGCGCTGCCAGGGCCTGCGGGTCCTGCTCCTGGGTCTCCTGGGGCTGTTCCTGCTCCTGGGGCTGCTCCTGTTGCTCCTGCCGCTCCTCCTGTCGTTCCTGGGTCGTCTCTGCAGCCATCTTGTCGTGTCAGTGTCGAAAACAAGGGGAAAAGGAGAAAAGGAGAAAAGGAGAATAAAAGGACCCATACCCACGGCACGGCCCTATTTATCTGCGGCCCCCCATCAGGTCATGTTGTCGGGGAAGCAACACATGGCATTCTCCGGATCATGCTCCAGAATCGGCCGTCTTGTCTGCCCGCCCAGGGCTCCACGCCCCATGAGCGCATGTCCCCCGGCCAATGGGGTTCAACCCCGGGCAGGGGTCCAGCTAGGCGAGTGCGGTTGAGCACGACTCATGGTTCCAAGGACGGCCAAGGATGCCTCTTTGGGAATCACCGCAACGTCGACTATGCACTAGTAGCCCACGCCAAGTCCATGTCAGGCGGGCATCGCAGGGGGGGTATGTTGCCCAGGCCATGGTTCCCGGGGTTTATTGACAATCCGGAAACATCGGGTGGATGGGTCAGGGCGGTCTGCTTCGTTCATGCACTGCCAGCACTGGCCACAAAACAGGCGACTATTCCATGGGGTAGGGGCTAGTTCCACAGTTGATGACCATCTACGATTTAAACATCTAACCTTTCCGATCGAGTCCCGGCGCGGCGGTAGCAATAGAAACACATCTTTGATCTATTGCCGGTTGCGCCTGGTCTGCTGATGCGGCAAGAGAGCTTATTTCCTAGAGCAACGCCTGGTCTGGGATAAACTGGTCAGCACAACTCGTGCTCGAGTAGCCGGAGTTGAAGCAGCGGTGATGATACGGGTGGCTGTCGAGCTGTAGGCCGCCAGTTGGCCTTGAAGTTCTGGTGTGCTGTTCAGGGGGTTTCTGATGCTCGAGTAATGGGTTTGGGAGAATTGGTCTATACGGTGCCGGGGATGGTGTATTCTCGCGTAGCCATTCTAGCCGACATTCTCGATTTCGAATAGCCGAAGGAGCATGTGTCGACCTCCAGCCCTGAGCCAGGCATGGCTTGGGTGTTTACTCGTTTAAGCTGTCTTGCTGCAGATAAGAGGCATCGGCAGCCGCGCTAAAGAACACAGTTTGGCTTGGGTGTCTTGGTAGTGTTATTCCACCAGTGCCACCACTCGAGTAACTCACCATTGGGCCATCACAAGTGGAACGCCAATTCAAGTGGCATCTTTAATATTCAGTACAATTAACTCCATACCCTGGGCCAGGCTCGTGCAACGATGCCAAGGAGTGTTGGGAGGTTCATGGCGGGTGCCCTGTTTGTCTGGTCCGGCATCTCCTCACAGGTATATTGCCCTCCCCAATACTTCATCTTTCTGATTTACCAACAGATATTAACCTTGCTCATCATCTCCTACATTGAATCTCGCCACAATAACCGCGCCTGTCTCTCCATTCTGGTCTCCATTCCCCCTCTCGTCGGAGCATCTCTTATAAAGATATGCCGTGTGGCCATTGCACGCAAAGTAAGTGCATCCTTGATTTACATAGGTCTAATAGGGCCTATATTAGCTCCATATCTCTCATACGTACTCTTCCCAAGTCAAATATGGCCGCATATCCATCTAGATGTGAGCAAACCTTTGCGCTGTGCCCCCCGTACTCTATATATATTGCCCCTGCGTCGTCTCCTCCATCTACCTGCGAACTTGCTCTGTTCTGTAAGTGAGGGAACATCTCGTCCGTAGTATGACCTCAATAGCACAGTTCATGTGTTGAGACTGAGATTGAGCCCACCTAGAATCGACCACACCTTGGCGGCATTCAACGACCATCAGGTATCGGCCTTAGCTAAGAGATGAAACCCCGGGAAGGCCTAACTCTCCTGTGCCAGTTCATGTCTTTCGGTGCCAGTCTTCCGGTTGCCGGCCTCATTCCCCCGCCCAGTTGCTCTTGTTTTCAGCTGGTGGTGGCTTGGCCCCTATCTGACCTCCACAGATGCCCTGTTGGCCAATCATGTGCTGGCCGCCGCTGCAGCAGGCTCGCCGAGTTGTGCGTCTGCCAGTCCCGTCCTTGCACTAGAGCAGCCAACTGCAGCCCTGTTTCAGATCATAAAGTAGCCGGGCTGTGTTGTATGCATGCGATTAGATTTACAATCTCCCAGCCTGCGACGTAGATAAACCCCAAGTAGCCCAGCCTGTCTAGCTGTTATCTCGTCCACGAACCTACACCTCCGCTGCAAATCTCACTCATTTCACCATGTCAGCACCAGACGAGTTCGCTAGACCCAGCTGGGCCTCGGCCTCGGAACGGCAAGGAATCGAGATCGTCCCAGATCTACGGTGGTTGTTCAACGGGGACGACGGCGGATTGACAGCTCTGCAAGAGGACCACCCTTGGCTCCCTGAACTCGACAAGGACGCGGCCGACATGACAACGCTCCGGGCAGAATTCTTAAAAGACTCGTTCGGCTTCATCGCGAACCTGACCAGGTTCCTCCAGATACGCAAGTGGCAGGAGTCTGTGCTCCACATCTGCTTCTCGGAAAAGGACGACGGCTTTGTACTGTTTGAGCTGTACATGTTCCTGCTGAGAGGCGAGGGGGTGCTGCCGGGCATGGAGAGAGCTTCCGGGGCATCGTCTGGCCTTCCGGATAACCTGGAGATTTCACAGGCGGACCAGACAAATCCCACGGGACTCATCAAAGCTCTCATTTCAAGATCGAATAGCGATGGGCCCTCGCAGTTGCCTAGTGGGTAAGGTCTGAGTAGAATAGTCGTGCGGGGGGATTGCTAATGGTGTAGGTCTGTCTGCTTCCTTGGTCTAGACTTGTTCGAAAAGATTGGGAAAAAGTTCAACCTCGACTCTGAGGGATCGAGACGTCTTTTTGACAAGGTCTCGAAGTGTCTCTCTGATATCTCGAGACTCGACATGGACAGCATGACGTTTGGCTACCGCATCCAGAATGCCACGAAACGCGAGCCCTGGTGTCTTTTCGAGTCGGCCCACTGGAAGAGAATCGGAAAGAACCTCTGTTCTCTAGGATCACTCGTCGGGGCCGCCGTCCCCCGATGGCCAGACGAGGAGAAGCCCACGACGATCGGCACCGCCCTGCAGCAAGCCGCCAGCAATGAGGGCCGCGCAGTAACCGCCATGCTGGCCCACATCCAGCAGCAGGACGTCACCATCCGGAAGCAGCAGCAGGCCATCACGGCCCTGCAGTTTCGTCACGCCCTGGAGATGGTCCCTGGGAGTGGCGTCGCTCCCCCGACCGGGCAGGCTACCCAGCGATGGAAGGATTTCTGGAAACGGGCCGTGGACAAGGCATACGACGACTACCGGAACGGCAGTACCCAGACGAGTCCCCTGGCAGGTCTGCTGAAGGGGCTGTTTGCCAGGGCCGCGAATCGGAAACACCCGAACGGAGTGTTTCTGAGCCCCCAGGAGCAGATCCACTGGCTGGTCGAGGAGACGGACATGAGTCAGCGGGGACAAGCGCTGTATGGAACGTTGAGCGAGGTCATTCATGGCTATTCAACTGCAGAGTTCTCGTTGGACCCTTTGACGTTTAGCCCGGGGGATATCAAACTGCTTGAAGCGATACGTCCCAAGATGAAGAATGGGGCTGTGGACTGGACCGACGAGAACAAGAGATATGTGTGAGAAATCAGGTGGTTGCAGGGTTTCACTCGTTCACGTACTTATCTTGTTTATCTTCAAGAGGTTCTGGGGTCTTGTTTGATGTTATCCAGAAACACTGCATAGAAGCACCACGCGAGCCCGTCTCTGGATATGCCCCTCTCCCCAGAGGATGATACTTGGCTGATTAGATGAGTGTTGAACCTAGCTTCCGGCTTGGTTTACCTCTACCATGCTGGATTCAACAATGACAGCAAAGAATAGAATTAAAATCCAAATGGCATTATGCCGTGCAAATCGTGATCCCGCCAAATCCCAACCATAACTCATCATCATCAGGGTGTATCCCAGTATCGATATTCGCTCAAAGGAATGCGACAAAAGAAATAGAACCATGCCATTCCCATGGCCGGCTCAACGTATATTCGTGGAATATTCCCCCGTGGTCATCACATGCACCACTGAAGTTCGTCAACGGATAACCTCCGCGGCGCGCGCACGCTGTAAACGTCGTGTATCCTCTGCAAAACCGTTAGCTGACATGCTCGTCCAGGGCAGGGAAATACTGACATGCACCTCATACGTTCCGTCGTTGAACTTGTTCTTCAGCAGAGTGACAAGCTTTGTCGGGTTGATGTGTCGTCCGTCGACGTCCTGAGTGTTGTCCGAGTCGTCAAAAGGCAGGTCATACAACCCGCCCTTTGATGTTCTGATGTTGCTGTCTTTTCTAGGCATGGCTGACGCGTGTCGTTGATGAAGATGAAGATGAGAAATGGATCTAGGACGGTAGGACCTTATTTATTCAAGGCGGCCCCCAAACAAGGCAGCTAATTCGCCCCTGTGACGCATAAAGTGGAAAAACGATGGCCTGTCATTGCTTCGCCACCTTCGGGATTCGCGAATGCCGAAGGTGATTGGTCAGGATGAGCCACAGACAGAGCGTTGATGGCTGTGGCTGTGCGTGTCTACAGGGATGTGCTGGGAATGACCCCTGCGCCACCAATTGTCTGGCTTGACTCACAGCCTGATTTCCAATCCTTAAATATCCATGCCGCCGACTGGCTGCCTCGGAGCTGTCCAACCCCAGACATGAATGCCGACTCACACCTCGAGGTGCCTCGGCACGGACACGCCGACCACCACTCGCAGTCGAGCGCAGACAACGACCCGGGCTCTGTGTCGCGGCGCAGCACGGCGTCCTCCGTGTCGGACCTGGAGCCGCTCGAGTCGGACTATGAGTCTGGGTCCGAGGTGCTGTACCCGGAGATTGACGTCCAGGACACGACGCCCGACAGCCAGCCGCAGATCCAAGAATCCGACTCTGAACTCGTAGGTTCAAATCCCTGAATTGAACATGCCTAATGAGAATAGAGAGACGCAGAGTCTAGACCGCAGTCTCCAAATACACTCGACAAACGCACCGACAATGCCATCGCCCTGGCATCCATGACGGGCAAGGGCCTCCCCCACCTGAGCCCCGACCTGCGCCCCTCCCTGTCGACGGAGCACAGCGAGGTGACGGACCTGGGGAACGGCCTGGACGACACCAAGCTCGAGGACAGCGTCTCGTCCGACAGGGACTGGTGGCACCCCGAGGTGCCGCTGCACGAGCTCCTTCTGACGGACTACCGCAAGCCGCAGCCGGGAAGCAAGGGGTTCTTCCCGAGGGGCCACGTGAAGCGGGTTCTGCGGGAGCACGCCGTGAGGGAGGAGCTCTGCCAGTGGCTGTCGGAGGAGGAGATCCGAGAAAAGGCCGACGAGTACACGAGCTGCATCTGCGGTTCTTCAAGGAAGCAAAAGTCCTATCTCAAGATCTTTGCCATCCTCGTCCTCATCGAGAGGGTATCCTGCATAGGCGACTTTATCGCAGAGGAAGTCGACGACAGTGTGCTCCCCCTGCGAAGGGTAGAAGTCAAAGCGAGAGTGCCCAAGTTTGAACTCCGTCCGAGACCTAGGGACTCGGAACGTCTAGGATGCTTCAAGAGGTGGAATCAGGTGCAGCTCATGGCGTTTGACGACTGGCAGTGGACTGTCATGGCGCCGTTCTTCTCGCGCGCGGCCGACGGCAGGGTCTGGCGGTACAGGTTCCCGGACTCGAGCATCCTTCCTTTTTCAAAAGAGAAGAAGCAGCCCGGGGAGTCGTTTGACGAGGAATTCGAGGGTGGGTTTGGAAAGGTGTCCAAGGTGTATATCCACCCGGACCACCACAACTTTTTCGACGGCAAGGTAGGTTGGAATATTAGAATTGTGTTTGTCTGCTAACTATCTAGATCAACGACTCTCCGTTTGCCCTCAAGAAACTAAAGTCGAGAAGTATTGAGAAATACAAATCCGAGTTCAAGATGCTCTCCGCCTTCTCCAAGACCCAGGACCCTCACCTGGTCCCCCTCCGAGCAGGATACCGCCTCCGCAACGCGTGCTACTTCATCTTCGACTGGGCAGACGCAGACCTATCCCGCTACTGGACATTCACCGAGCCCCGACCAGAGTTCACAAGGGATGCCGTCCTGTGGGTTGCCAAGCAGTCCTTTGGACTAGCAAACGGCCTTCAGACGATCCACCGATACAGCAGCATCGAGCAGAGCAACCAGGCCGGCTGCGAGGCCGTCCCCGATAAGAAGCTCTACGGCATGCACGGGGACATTAAGCCCCAGAACATTCTCCTGTTCAAGGACTCGTCGGGCAGGGGCACCCTCAAGATCTGCGACTTTGGACAGGCCGAGCTGCACACCGTGCACAGCAGGTCCAACAGGCCAAAGACGGACGTGGCCATATCCCTCTTCTATAGACCTCCCGAGTGCGACACGAGGGACGGCACGATCAGTCGGTCGTACGACATATGGACCATGGGATGTCTGTACCTGGAGTTTGTGGCGTGGCTGCTAGGCGGGTGGAAGCTAGTCAAGCACTTTGCGTTCAAGAGGGCGGGGCCAGAGATTCCCTGGGCGCCGCAGCTGAGGGAGTATCTCTTCTTTGATAGGGTTGATGGGGGGAGGACTGCAGAGGTGAAGCCCTGTGTGACGCAGGTGAGTATTACTGTCCTAGGGAATTCCATGGCTAACTCGTCTAGTTTATCAACTGGCTTCATTGCCATCATAACTGTACGGACTTTGTGCACGACTTTCTTGATATTATCGAGCATCAGTTACTGGTGGTTGAGGCGACGGGTGGAGAGGGCGTGAAGCGTGTAGGATGTGGTCCACTTGCCACCATGTTAAGGAATCTATACCACAAGTGTCTGAGCATACCGGGCTATGCAGATGTTCCGAGTCCTGGGGATAGAATCTAAGAGATGCCAACCTCTACTGCCGGCCGACCAAAGTCTATCCAACTCCCGGGTACTTTGCCAGCGCCGATCCTCTCATACCCCTGACGATCCGACCTCTTACAGATGAGCAGAATATAGTGCCCCTTTTCGTCACGTTCAACACCCCTCGTCCTCCCCACAACAACACACAGCACTTCACCTGTACTCCTAACCATGTCATAGAACGGCTGAAGATCGTGTCCCTCCCTCAGATAATTAGCCCTCGCCCGTATCTCCATCGTCCTCTTCCCCAGGGGACTCTGCAGACTCGATTCCCAATCGACAGCATCAAACGGCACAGGAAGATACTCAATCTCCCCCTGACACGCCATCCACGACCACGACGGGACCTCCGCCCTATCAGCCGGGAAGCATATCCTCGTCATCGAGTCCCCCTCTAGAGGTCTATGCCAGAGGAGGCTCCTGTGGAAGAGACTCCCGCTGCGGTCGTCGAGGATGCCAAACTTGCCGCGGCAGTTGAACCCCCTGCTGAGCCGCTGCTCGAGGCCGTTCATGGCGACGCTGCGGTCCTCGGGCTTGGAGAAGGCGAGTCGCGAGTACGTCCTGTAGAGGTCCTGGTAGTAGAGGATCTTTTCGCCGCGGGATGTCTCGCGGTCGGAGCGGTCAGAGTGGATGGCTGCCTGGGGGAAGTTGGGGTCGCCGAGGAAGGCGGCGAGTTCACTGCCAAGTCAGCACTGATCAATAGGTAGGATATACATACTTTTTCATATGCGTCAGGGTCTCGCATCGGACGCCGTGTCCGCACTCCCAGTAGATCTGGGCATCGGTAAAGAAGATGCTCCTCCTCGCCAGGACCCTCTCCTGCAGGACCCATCCCCTCTTGCTCAACGGCCCCTGGAGGACATCCCCGTTAAAGTCGTCCACGAACTGACACACGTACAGATCCCTGTCTAATGTTGTGACCCGTCTCGCCGGCCTATCCTTTAGGAACCCGTCCCACTGGTCCCTCGCACAGCTCGCGGCGATGACGCAGTACGCAGAGCTAAACACGTCCTCCATCTTTTGAGATTCCGTGTTGAAGTCCCCGTCCGGCCCCTGGATGATGCAGATCGAGTCTATCCAGAGGTACCGGACGCCCATGGCGCGCGTCACGACGACGGCGTCCTTGAACGTGCTGGGGAGCTTGTACAGGTCCATGTGACCAAGATGCGCGGCGTAGTTCTTGGTGGTTGTGCGGAAGTGGTTGCTCGCGTTGGGGTCGCCCCACTGGTGCGAGAGGGCGACGTACCGGATGGTGTCGCCTGGCTGCGTCTCGTACAGCTTTATCGTGTCGCCAATGTCGATGAGCCGGGTGGGCAGCTGGAAGGGCTTGCTGGGGGTGTCTTTTAGTGTTCCTCTGCACTTGGGGTGGTTCTCGTCGCATTCGCGGAGCCACGTGTTGATGAGCTTGGTCTGGTACGGTGTTGTTGACGACTCGGAGACTTGGGGGGGTCCCATCTGGACTGATGTCGATGGGTTCAAGCCTGACTGTCAGTACTAGATTTGACAAGAGAATCATGACATACTGCAGATGGAAAATACAGGAGGGTCGCCCTCGTTTAGTTTCATGACAGAGTCGACTCTGTCGAAGCGTGCAGAGGAAGAGACTCCCTCGAGGTGCTTGCAGGCGTCCCACCTCATGCTGCAGAACTGACAGGCTTCACGGCGCTTGAGCACGACGAGTTCATCCTGGATGTGAAAGCCGGGTGCCAGAATGTCGAGACTGCGGCAGTCGTCGCAGAGTTGATCAGTTGCTGGGGTGTCTGGCATGGGGCTGTCGGTGTCGAGGACTTGGGTTGCAAAGTCGTTGTCGACTGAAAAGTCCCAGACGTGGATGTCCAACTGAACGTGTGAGCGACGTCTACTAAAGGATGAGGAGCCATACGTTCTTTGCTTATTAGCTAGATTTCAGCTAGAGCTGAGGGTCATACCCGCTTCAACAGTTAGTCTCTGTATCAGAAGTACAAGAGCAACTTACGTGCTACAGTTCATTAGTTTAGTTGGCGCATCTATAACTCAGTCTTACAGACTAATTCGGTCAGTACCTCCAATGCAGGCGGGCACCCTACGCACATACTACATCGGTCAGTCTCTGGTCATGGCGAGGGCATTACACTTGCATTCTATACAGTCATGAACTGATCAATATCAAATATCCTGGGAACATACCCGCTGCTTCCATTAGCCAAGCCTCTCTCCGCAGCATCACTCACATTTCCTCTCATCTGCGTCATCGGCCTCGCCAGCTGCTTGATCCGCTGCACGACATTATACGCCGAGTCCGGATGCAGACTGCTCGACGACCCCTTGGAAAGCAGCGACGGCGCCTGCACGTGGTCCCTGCTCCTCTCTGTGAAAAGGTAGCGGCTGTCCTTCCTGGCCTTACCGATGATGTAGTCCAGCGACTCCCTGAGGATCTGGGCCGTCGCACGGCTCGGTCCGGACCTGGACGTGCTGGTCATGGACACCCATCTCGAGGGGGCTTCTATCCCCGTCGGAAGCTCAACCACGAGCAGCTTCGTCTTGACGACGCGGAGGAGATCCCCCAGAGCGGTGTTTGCACGGCAATTAGGGTGTCTGGACAGCTCACCTAGGCGTTCGACCACAAGGGGGTGGACCCTGGCCTTCTTGTCGCCCTCTACAACGTAGTAGGGAGGTTCGAGGTCGTACATGGATCCCTGCTGGTTCTTGATGTTGTGCTCGTGGATGGAATGGTTAAAGGTCGCCAGGGCTTCGCTGCCGTAGAGCATCCAGATGATAAACTCGAGGAGGATGCACCCCATGGACCAGGTGTCGTACAGACGAGACGTAGCAGGGCTGGTCATCTTGGGAGCTCCCACCTCGGGGGGTTCGTACCGGCTTGTCCCGTACCTCGTGTTGGTCAGGTTCCTCCGGAGCCGCGTCTGAACCTGGTGGTATTTTGCGAGTCCCATGTCGCCAATCCTCATTGTCCCGATTCCTTTGTCCGCGGGGGCCTTGAAGATGAGGATATTTCCCGGCTTCAGATCGCCGTGTCTGATGCCCCCTGAGGATCCAGATAGTCCTTGAGAAGGAGCACTCTCGTCGTATCCGTGGAGCTTCTCGAGGGCTGAGGCAAGACCACGCAGCTGCTCGAGAATCTCCATGACGAAACCCTTGCTCAACACAGGGTTGGTGCCCTGCCAAAAGTCCTCGAGACTCCCCGCGTCGGCCCACGGAAACAGAAAGTAGTGCATCGAGCCCTTCTCGATGGCGGCAAAGCACGGCGTCAGGTGCTCGTGCTCGACCTTGCTGATCCTCGAGAGAGCCCGCGCCTCGGTGTTGTACGCGTCTTGGACACCGTCCAGGAGCTGGCTCGCCTTGATCTCCTTGACTGCCACGTTTGTTCGATGCCCGTTTTGCTGTCCGTGTCAGACAGACTCTCAGTGATAGAAAAAGACACACCTTGAATAAAACGTCGTCCATATGTGACCGATGAACCGTCGCCTCATAGACGTCCCCAAAGGTGCCCCCCTTGAAGGCATCGCTGACGCGCTCGAGCGGGAGTATCGAGCTCTCCTCCAGAGAGTGTCCCAGGTGGTCCTTTGTAAAGACACAGACCACAACTCCCCACTGGTCTTCGAGGAACCTCTCCTTGCGGACCCCGTTCCACAGCCTCCGCGGCTTAAACGCCTGCGACACGAGTTCGGCGTCCCGGTCCGCCAGTATCGGCAGCTTCTCATCGTCCAGCCCCACGTCATGGAACGTCCTGATGGCCCTGTAGAGGTCCGACCCGCCCAGCTGCGCAAGGACAGCAGTGGTGAAGACCTTTTTCGCCCGCGTCACGACGAACCCAATCACAAGGTCCAGGTCCTCGACGTGCACCTCACTAAACTCTGCTCTGACTGAGGACGCGGTGACGAGGCGGTTGATTGAGCCCTCGGGGAGGTACTTTTGCTCCCTGTCCGTGCTGACCTTGCTCTTCACGTAGCTTGCAACGATGCTGTCGGCCAGGGATACCTCGCTGGCCGAAGCGGACGTCGATTCGTCTGACGACATGGCCGCTGTGCTCTGTTGGTGTTGTTGTGTCCAGGGGAAAGAGTCCGACGGCAGCCTGGGTGAAGAATTGTGGGGCATCCCGCGAATGAGGACTTGCAATATTTACAAGGATCACCCCACACACTATGCCTCAGGCAGCTGCCCCTGACGAGAGTCATGGCAAACGTACTGTTTTCGTCAGGGAGTGGCCGCTACAAAATAGGGGTATATAACAAAGTAATTGTCGGTTCAATTGTGTACGAGGCAGCCGTTGCGTACTGGCAATAGGCCGGACATGCCTCGCCGACTAGAAGGTCACCTGACCTTGTTAGATCCGGGCTATTAGCTACCGGATCC
>JABFEP010002395.1:0-20756 GCA_013618265.1 Fusarium albidum
GCCCCTTCCCCTTCCCCAATCGAACGACTTGGCCGTTATTATTGGACATTCAGATCACGGACGCCGTTCTTTTGTGAGTCACGCTGTTGCGCCAAGGTCCCAGCCCAGATGCTGGCTCCATGCTCACCGCCGTCTTCCGTCACGTTTCTGTCCCGTCTTCTGGTTTCCCTCTCCCGGCCACCAACTCCCGATTCGGCCTCCTATCCACGCTCGGATCGGTCCCTCGATTCCAGTACATAATACTGCAGCAATGACCTGATCCTGATGCTCCCTGGCTGCTTCCCCTCGTTTATTATCAATAGGTTGCTTACCCAAGCGCACACTTGTTTAGCCCTCCCGCCTGTCCCCCTGACCCCCGAGATGCGCAACCATCACCAACAACATTGCACCACTTTTTATCCTCAATCTATCCCAGACTCCCGGCCGCTGTCTCCATGGTTGCAGGGTTGCAGGGCTGCGGGTCTGCAGAGTCGCTGCCCATGCATCCACAGTAACTGCCGGTGCTCAAAAGCTCCTGAGGGGATCTCCTCCGTCACATGCCCTGTAGCTCTGGCCATTTTTGGCTATAACACCCATTCTCTATGGCGCCCCCTCCGGCGCCGCCTGCCAATCGACGTCCTCCCACGGTCAAGCCATTCATTCCCTCCTGCCCTCCCACCATCTGCTCAAAACACGCATGCAACGATGATGGCAACAAGAGCGCTTCGGTCGCAGAGAGAAATGCAGAGAACGCACAAGGCATGTCATTCCGGACAACATGTTGTCTAGTACCCGCTCTCTAATATGTCTCTATCTGTCTATCTGTCTGTGATCTGCGTGGTCTGTGGTCTGGTGTGGTCTGTGTGGTCTGATAGAGAGACGATCGAGATGATGTTTCGGCTCCTCCCAGCAACTGATATCGATTCACCACACGGATATTACACCAGAAGCCATTCTTGCCGCTTCGCCTCCAGTATCATTCCTTTCTCTACCCAGACCTCCTCAAGCCAAGTCGCCAGCTCCTCGTCCGTGGTCGGCAGGGATTCGAGAGGGAACCTTCGGGCATGCACGTGAAACCTGTATCCCCCCAGCTCGCTAATGCCCGGCGTGCTCAAGGTTTCCCACATGGACGGCGCTTTCTGGAATGCCCCTTGGTGCTGGTAAGCAATGGTGAAGTCGTAGACAGCCTTGACGTGCGGCGCCTCTCGAAGGTGCTGGACTGTCGCGACGAACCCCCTGGTGCGCGGGTAGAGCAAGTTCATGGGCTGCCGCCGATTTGCCAGTTTACAAAAGTCTATGGACTCTTGGTACTTGGCCTGCGTGAAGCGGGTGCCCTCGCTGAAACTGATCAGCCCTGGTCATGGAGTCAGTTTCAACCGTGATCGACATTTCCCATTCCCACCCCCGGCCGGCCATCCGAAACCATTCACTTACAAGTCGGAAATGACTTCTGGGTCATGTTGGAGAAGACGCGACCCAGCTCGTCCTTATCCCTGAGCCAGTTGCGGCTCACCAGCGGCATGCCCATTGCCCACAGACCCCAGCCCAGGAAGGGGACAAGACGCAGCTGGGCCTTGGCAAAGTAGCGGCAGCGACCCAGCATGTCGGCTCGCATGGCCAGCGCTTGGATCAGATAGAAGTCGGCCCAGGCGGTATGGTTGGCCACGACTATCGCCGACTCCAAGGGCGGGAGGGCATCGCCGGAGATGGAGATGTGAGCCCCGTTGGCTCGGGTCAGGATGAGCTGGATCCATGACCACACGAACCGGGCAACCTGAGAGGAAGCGTCGTAGACGAGTCGCGGAGAGATGAGTTTCAGCGGCAGCAGGAGCGACAAGATGATGTCGGCAACGCCCAGATAGAGCACCCACGGCGCGGTCAGTGCAATGCCTCGAAGGTGGTTCCGGAGAGAGCCATTGCGAGCCATGACGAGAACCGAGCAGAGAGCAGCATGGATGGAGGGAGCTCTTGCCTTGCCTGTCGTCTTATTAAGACTGCTGTCGTGCTTGATGAGAGTTTCCAATGCTCACTTACAGAGTTGCAATAGATGGATGACGACATTCATTCCCGATGGAGCCGGCTCAAACACCGATGTGGCGGCTGTCATTGGCCGATTGGTTAGGGAGAGCGATCCCTTTGATTGGGGATCCAAGGCCCTCCCGAGACCCCGTGCTTCTGGGCGACAACCGCATATTAGTCGGGTCCTTGTGCAAGGCATGGCATGGCATGATGGCACAGCCTCAAAGTTGTCTCATGTACGGATATTTAGTTTATGTTTGCTAGCCATGCGTTGCAAACATCCCGTCAGCGCGGTAACCTCACGACACGTTCCTGAGAAGGAAGCCCCTCGTAGAATTACTCGAGTTTGAATATTATTATCGACGGCTGCCGTCGTCTCTCGGTTCTTCACCACTCCGGGTCTGCGAGTGGCAAGTAGGCACCTCAACTGTTGCAGCGAGCTTGCAGCCCACAGTTTCACTGGCAGCGGATGTAATAAGAGTCGGGTCCGTTCGCCCGCTTTGGGTTTGAATTGGAGGGAAGGAGGGAGGGAGGGCCCTCGAGTTGCTTAGAGCGGAGAATGCGGGGCTGATGAGATGAGACAGATTCCCTCCCGTCAGGTCTCACATTAATATAAGTCTCCAAAAAAGAGTCTCTTAAATTCTGCCTTCCCGCTGAAATACATGCCTGCCCGTTGCGTCGCCAGCCCGAGTCTCCTCCAAAGGGTCTCTCTAATCCGTCGAGATTCAAGCTGAAGCTGTAGCCAATGGTAACTCTCTGTCACCGATGCCTTTCTGAAGAACCAACTCCGGCTTGCCCTTTTCCGCATTGGCTCAACCTGGACCTGACTAAGCTGTTGACGACCTTGTCCATTCCGAAGCCGCTCTGGGGGTCTAGAATCTTACCGCGACACCCGTCATCTGTTATTTCTCAACCAAGCAACCAACTCAACTCCTGTTTTCTTGGAATCCTCAAATGAAGCCGCAAGGCATTGACTCCAAGTCTCGGCGCCCCCAGCACCTCCGCAGAGATAGGCGGCAGATTTTTGGCCCCCCAGCGGCCTTGAGCTTCGATATCGAGTTGCATTAGGTAGTCAACCGGTGACGACGCAGTAAGTTCCCCAGCCCCGACGGACGGCGACCACGCCACGGCGCTGCGTACCCATGGCGTCTTATCTGCGGCATGGCCTTGTTCACTCTCCCCCGAGTTCGTGTATCCTCTAAATTCTGACGTTTACCTTGTTTCTTTGTAGAATACTGTGAAACTACGAGGAAGGCCTTGCAAAGTTGGCCAGCCATGGCTGCCTTCAACTCTAACATACCGGGCGCTACTGAGCGGTCCATGTCATCGTCCTTATCACCGGAGCGGGGTGTTGCAAGCTCAGAGGATGATAGGGCCGCCGCCTCTGCTCTTGACCCGGAATTTTACAAGAACCTTGCAGATAAAAGAACATCACGCGGTAAGCATGCGGATATCGCCCTTGAAATTTACAGTGTATGGTCTTGACGACTCGACTGACTTGCAGTATCAGATGGGAACCAGCCCAAAAAGCGAGGGCCAAAGCCGAACAGCAAACCGGCCCTCACAAGACGTCAGGAACTAAATCGACAGGCACAACGGTATGTCCGCCGATATCGAGCCAATCCTCGTTTCTGACACCATTTCCAGCACTCATCGCGAGAGAAAAGAACTTTACATCAAGGCTCTGGAGGATGAAGTCCTCAGGCTCAAAGAAGTTTTCAGCAACGTTTCACTGGACAGAGAAAGGCTAGCCGACGAAAACAAGCGGCTACGGGACGTTTTGGGCCAGGCCGGACTTCTCCAACTGGGGAGCCCATTCGCCGCAGGGAGCGCATCAAGCCACGGCCCGGGTTCGTCCAGCGCAACCACTCCTCCTCTAACCTCGAATTCCACCGCAACTTCAGTTGCCTCGCCCACTCAGTTGCCACTGGGCACCAACCAAGGTTTCGGGTCTGGTCAGCATCAGCACAGCGCCGCCCATCAGAACCTGACTCGAGGGGGTGCAGATATGGAGCAGGCGGGCATTGACTTCGTTTTAACGTACGATAACTCCTCTTCGAATACTTCCAAATGATCCTACCCGTGCGGCTCGATGCGAGTTGCGCCGCGCAGTGGGTGAGGTTTGAATACATGGCGGCGGACAGGCTAGCTAACGATTCCACGTTTTTGGGGGGGAGGTCTGTAGTCTCGAGAAGCCCTGCATGACGCATATCCAGTACATGATTGAGAGAGCGGCCGAGCCTGACGGTGAACCATGCGGGCATGCCCTCATGGCGTCGTGCCCGCCGGACCCATTCCCGGATTCGAGGCCAGGCTGCCCTTTCGGGAACACCCATGTCCCGGTTGACGGCGAGCCTAGCCAAAAGACATGGGAGGTCCCTAGGGCTGATCTGGCGACTCTCCTGGATCTCAGCAAGAGACTGGACCTCGATGGCGAGGTGACTCCCATCATGGCTTGGGGTATGCTCATATCGCATCCCAGGGCACTGGATCTTGAGGTGGAGGACTTTCGCAAGCTGAGCGAGGAACTCGTCCGGAAGGTCAGATGCTACGGGTATGTTTTTTCTGATGCCGCAATGTTTCGGGTGCCAGATGCTGACTTTGATATGATAGGTTCGGAGCTGTGATGGAGGAGTTTGAGGTTCGAGATGCGATAGATAACTTGTTTGGTGGAAAAGATACCTTGATGCTGTAATCCCGAACGCGTTGGTGCTTTGGCTGGGAATACGTAGCGATATCCTCACTGCTTCTGCTGGGCTTGGGGTGTGATGATACCATGCGGGCACCTGATGGATTGATTTGTACCTCTATGGATGGTTGTTCTGGAGTTGACTTGTCTGAATACTAGAAGGGAAGCTTTGATAGGAAACTTGTATTCTACGGATAAATCTCTCCATGATCCATTGTGGAGATTAGCTGCTAAATAATAACGAACCATCCACTCCCGACAACGCCTCTATCTTGTCTTGCCGGAAGATTCATACCGACGCCTAGTAACGAGCTAATTCTTGTGCACTCTACACAGCAACATGAATTCATGAACCTCCTTCGCACCTCATGAAACCATCTTACCCTAAGGTTGGTTCTAGTTGTGGCTGAAAGTGGCTGGAGCGCACAAGCGGTGCCGCGGGGCTTGATTTTTTTCGCGCTCCACACCCCACCCCACCACAAATTCATCGTTTGGATATCCAAATTCTAGGAAAGTGAGCGACGCAACTCCTTCCCCCCCACCCTCCTTCGACCCTCCTTTGATATTCCGCTCACGCGCAAAGGAAGTAATCGTCAATATGGCGGACTCTCTCGACTACGTCAAGATATGCGAAAGCTGCCCCGCCGGCGATGGCTGGGGCCCGCTCGTCACCTCAGAGACCACCCTCAACGGCGTGCCCTATGCGCCCTTCTCCAAGGGTGACAAGCTGGGCCGCATGGCCGACTGGACTTCCGAGGGCAAGGACCGCGAACGTGGTGGAAGGGCCCAGTACAACAGGAACTTCAGAGGTATGCACCCACTCCTTCTGGCCACTTGGCTCCGACACTGGCTCACCGTTGATGATTCGCACCTGCAGATCAGCAAGTCTACGGTTCCAGTCATGCCGTTACCTTCAACGCCCCCCCCGCAGAGGACGAGTCCACCTTCTCCGTGGTCAGCAACGTCCGAGACTCGGCCAAGACGAGATACGGCCGCGGCGCCGTCTTCACTCGCGGTCGCGGTCAGCGTGGTGGCCAGGCCGGCGCCCGTGGCGGACGAAACCAGCAGGTGCAGAGGACCGGCCCCGGTGGCCGGCAGGGCTACGGCGGGTACGACCGGGGCGGCCGGTCCAACACTGGTGCCCGTGGCCGCCGCTTCGGCTGGAAGGACTACGATAAGCCTGCTCGCAACCGCGATGCTAGTATCAACGTCAAGGCTGAGTGGAAGCTGCTGGAGGAGATTGACTTTAACCGCCTGGCTAAGCTGAATCTCGACGCGGACGAGGGCGAGGACATCGACGACTACGGATTCCTCTACCCCTACGACCGCTCATACGACAAGCCGGCTGTCAAGGGCGCCGAGAAGAAGCTCACCCCCATCGACCGCGCTGCGTACAACGTCACCACCTCTTCCGACCCCGTCATCCAGGAGCTCGCCGACAAGGACGAAGCCACCATCTTCGCCACCGACAGCATCCTCTCCATGCTCATGTGCTCGCCTCGCTCGGTGTATCCCTGGGATATCGTCATCTCGCGACAGGGCAACAAGGTCTTCCTGGACAAGCGCGATAATGCCGCTCTCGACATGGTGACCGTCAACGAGAACGCCGCCGACGCGCCCCTCGATGCCGCCGACGGTAGCAAGGACACCATCAACCAGCCGAACGCCCTCGCGGAGGAGGCCACCTACATCAACCACAACTTTGCCAACCAGGTCGTCAACGAGAGCGAATCCTCCAAGGTCATCATGGCCCACGCCAACCCCTTCTACAACTCGTCCGAGGACACGGACCCCCCCGCCAGCAAGGCCTACAAGTACCGGCGATTCGACCTGTCGACCAACGAGGAGGAGCCCGTGCACCTGATTGTGAGAACCGAGGTGGACTCGGTGCAGAAGAACGCCATCAGTGGCGAGGACCAGCTGGTCAGCATCCACGCGCTCAACGAGTTCGATAACAAGGCTCAGGGCAGCGGCGGCGCTCTCGACTGGCGAAGCAAGCTCGTGACCCAGCGTGGCGCCGTCGTCGCCACCGAGATGAAGAACAATAGCTGCAAGCTCGCTCGATGGACGGTGCAGAGCATCCTGGCCAAGGCCGACGTGATGAAGCTCGGGTAAGTTGTCCTGCTGGACAGGCGCCTGCTGTCTAGATGCGTCACAGAAAGACTTGTGTGTGAAGCTGACCGTGATCTCCCAGTTTCGTCTCCCGTCTGAGCCCCCGCTCCAACGACAAGCACGTCGTCCTCGGCGTTGTCGGCTGGAAGCCACGCGACTTTGCTAACCAGATGAACCTGTCCCTCTCCAACGGCTGGGGTATCGTCCGCACCATTGCGGACATGTGCATCAACAGCAGCGACCAAGACGCCAAGTTCGTCCTGGTCAAGGACCCCAACAAGTCCATCCTCCGTCTGTACGAGGTGCCGGCCGGTAGCTTCGACGACGACTACGAGGAGGAAGCTGAGGAGCCCCAGGGTGAGGTGGCGGAGGAGTAGTAAGATGGTTTTTTTTGGGGCCAGGCTGTTGGCCATTGCTTTCATGATGACGGACGGTAGGAAAAGGGAACAAAAGGAATTGAGATTGCAGGTAGTCCCATGCTCTAATGATTTGAAGCAGTGGATGTGGTCTCGTCAGGTCCTGTATAGGGGTTTCGGTTGCGGCTGCAGCCTGGCATGAAAAGAATACGTGATTACCTCTGCCTATGATTGATGAACGGTCCTGTGTATGCCATGTGATTTACTAGACCATCTCATTTTGCTGCCCTTGGCTTCCCTCAAGCCTCACGTGCACTGGGGTGTGTCTGTCTGGCTGCAAGACGAAATGATGGAAAAGGGGTCATGTATTGACTGCATTGGACTCGACCAGCTGTGGTTCTACGTGAAAGTCCACTGACCTATGCATGCATGCCTGTTCCTATGGTAAACTCCAGATCATGGCCACATGACCATGAAAGAACCCTCTGGCTGACCGAGGTGGAGCAAGATACCTAAATTTGCTACCTCCGTGATCCCAAGAAGCCCCCATCACAACGGAAACTGCCGGTGCGGCATGGTTCTGATGGGTGCCATGAAACCCTCACGGCACAGCCGCATCTCCATGTCCACTATCCAGTCCCTTGCGAGATTCTGCTTGTCGAGCCCCAACCGGAGGGAGGCAGAGTACGTGGCGCCAAGGAGGAAGCGGAACTGCTCCCCCGTCTTGTCGTCGCGGGCACCGGGGACCAGCATCTGCAGGAGGCTCCCAGGCTGCCGACGGGAGGCCCACGCGCGGTCGACCTCGTGTCGGAGGCAGTACTGCAGGCTGAAGCGTCTGGAATTCTCTCTGTCCGTGTCTCGTGCGCTAGCCTCGAGGATGCTGGCAAGGCGGGAGAGGTTGGTGGACACGGGGACGAAAGGAGGGCGGCGGTTAGTAGCAGCAGCAGCAGCAGCAGACTGAAGCTGGTTTTCCTCCATCGGCTGGGGCCGTTGATACTCGACTGTAGGGAAGTTCCTGAGGGGTGGAAGCTGGAGTTCTGACGGCTGCGTTCCAGGGGTTGGCAGCCGAGGCCATAGCCTGTTGCCGGGATATCGAGACGGTTCAGCAGCACGTGCGATACCAGAGACTCCTCCCTGCTGAAGTGCAATTTGACCGAATCCTGGCAAGATCTGGTGGGCAGACGTACGCTTCATGTCCTCCGATGCTAAAGGTTGACTGGCCCAGTCACGGGGTATGGAAGATTCAAGGCGGAGAACCTGGGGCCTTTCGGTCGGTCGGGACGGCACGGGCGCTGCCATGAACAAAATGTCTTTGGGCTGCTCTGGAAGAGGGAGGCGCTGTTGGTGTGTGCTGCGAGAAGAGGACACGGATTGCACTGAAACTGAAGAGGCTCCAGGGGTGTCAACGGCGTTGGTGGTCGTCTTGTTGCTGGCGGATCTGGCCCTTGGTTTCCATCGATCCTGCTGCGGCGAGACCGAAGCTCTGCGTTTAGCAGCACCGGCGGCTCGAGTGGCCATCTTCTTCTTCTCCCGGGTCGTCTTGCTGTTGCTATTGTTGTTCAGATGCTGATTCCAGTCGACCCTGCTGGAGTCAAGGTGGTGCTTTGGGTCCAGCTCGCCCTTTTCGCAGCATTTCTTGCAGATAGCAATCATGCAGCTCGCACACTGCTGCAGCGTCTTCCGGCCTCGCATGTCGCAGTAGTCGCACTTTGACATGGAGACTGTGCAAGTCACCCATCCATTGTGCAGCGAGCCGTCCAGAGAAGAAGCCGAGGGCGGAAGATGTGGCCGAGACAGCTCTGGAAGGTCGCCTCGCCATGAGGAGGGTGGGGGAGACATGGCTTGCTGAGTAGGAAGACGACGACCAACACTAGGTACCTAGACAAGAATAGGTGAAGAAGACGAAGCTGAGTGGGTTCGTAAGGGCATATATATATATATATAGAGGCTGAAACAATGGAGTTTGAATGGTGGCAGCAGCTTAGACCTAGGCGATGGATGCATGTATGGGAGAGAAGCAAGTCCCGTCTTGGCGGATGGTCGAGAGCCATTTTAAGCGTTGAGACCAGAGGAGAGAGCAGAAATGAGCTGCAAAGAGCGACACTGACATACAGACGAAATTTTCCGGAGACGGAATCACTGTTGCGTGCAAGAGTAGAATTGTTGCATTGAATAACTGCCATGGATGGGGCGGCTGTTGCCCCCTTTTCTTTGTAGAGCATGCCTCCTTGATCGTGGGAAGGCAGAGACGGAAGAAAATGCGAAAGGCGTTGCTATTAATATTTCGCTCATGACTTTCATCAAGGCGACGGACGAGCTTGAACTATCGACGTGATGGAGAAAACAACCAAACTCGTCCGCGTCTTTGAGTTGTAGTTGTCGAGGGGTTCACGTGACGTTGAAGCCAATCCGAGTCTGGTTTGTCGGTTGAAACAAAGAACACAGCCAATTAGAACGCTGCCCACTAATAAAAGACATGACTTCCATGAGGGGGACTGGAGAAAGAACCTGAGACAGTGGCAGAGTGGCTCCCGGTAATCGCGGCACGGCTACACCGATAACTTGGTCGCGGGCTGGCGAGAGGCAAAACAGATTCGTCATTAGGTACGAAGCTGTGGCTGAGGAACAGCGCCCAGCAGGGAGCTGTTTGTCATTCGAGGATCCAACGCAGCTACGTACCATGATCATGGGAACACCAGCCAGAACAAGCCACAGTCTTTGACTCTTCGGGTCCCTGCCGTCTGCCAGAAGGGACGAAGGAGGGGTGTTCCCCCACTTAAACCCCCAGCTCCAACGGCCCCGTTCTGCCCGTTCTGCCCCTCTTGATTGGGCGCCTTCTACGGCGGTTCCATCGTGGAGAGAGCGACAGGCGGTCATCCGTCCATCAGGGCTTCCTTTGCTGTAGGTTCCATCAAAAAGCATAGCCACAGCCGACAGGAGCTCTCTTCTCTCTCCACTGCTCAATGCCGACTTTCCATGTCGCCCGTGACTCTGGGACTCGAACCTTTCTAGGATCGCGGGCGCAGGATTTTTCTTTCTCCCCCTCCATCTTTCTCTCTTTTTACCTTAACACTGCTTGCTCGCTCGCTCTTGATCTTCTTTTACTCTCCGACTGATACTACCTAGCTTATCGCACGACGCCACACGCCAACGCGCGCCTCTTCTCATCTTTCCCGACAGCCCTTCTCTGCTCCGTCCACGCTCGCGGCGCATTCGCCATGTCTGCCCAGGAATACTACGGCGGAGGCGGAGGCGCCTACCCCCAACATCCCCAACCAGTAAGCAATTCGAACGAAATAAAAAATACCCCAAAAAATCACGGGCAAAGCGCGATTGCTGACCTCTTCTGGCTGCAGTCCTACGGTCCCCCGCCAGGCCAGTATGGCCCTCCTCAAGGCCAATACGGACCTCCTCAGGGTCAATACGGACCTCCCCAAGGCCAGCACTACGGCCCACCTCAGGGCCAGCCCCCCATGCAATACCAGCAAGCGCCGCCGCCTCAACAGCAGCAGGCTGGAGGCAAGGGGGGCGGCAATTGCTTGACGGCCTGCCTCGCGGCCATTTGCTGTTGCTGCGTCTGCGAAGAAGCCTGTGAATGCTGGTACGTTCTGAAGTCTCGACTTGCGCGCGCCGTCTCATGATTTCATTGTTTTCCGTGGCGCAACTTGAATTTTTACCTCTGCCAGTTAGCATTCGTTGTTGGTCGAGATGTAACTAATACGCGGCCGCCTCCCGCCTTACCCGCCTCCCTCCGGCCCTTCTTCTAAGCCCCCTACCCTGTGAGCTTCATGCATGGGACTTGCTGCTAACCTTTGGCTCGTTTGCCCATCTTCTAGTTTCGAGTGTTGCGACTGTCTCTTCTAAGTAGCGAAACCCGATAACCTCGAGTACCAGCATCAGCCACTGCTGGGACAAGCTTTAACGAATCCTAATGAGCCGCGCAAACGCCTGGGCCGTATTAAGGGGCCTACGATGCCTAGAAACGAGGCGGACAAACCCAAAGCCGCTCGATTTTGGATACGCCATTATGAATACCCCATTTCTTTATTGGTATTGCGCTTTACGACAAGCGAAGGGGGAGTTTATAGTCTGGGCATGACGATTCAAGGAGGGAAGGGCGGGGGAGGAGGACTCGAGCATTGAGAAACGGCGCAACCCGAGAGACCCGTTAATTGCGGGAGCTGAACGGTCCTCTGTGCTGAGCTTACTGTGTTGAAGGCCATTGAAATTCAAATTATTGTCTGGCTTTGGCGCGCATCCTCCGAGGCATCCTTCTACTTTGATAAGCTTTCCTGGCGTCAAAAAAAGGAGGCCAAGAAGAGAAGAAATGCGACATGCGACTTGATTGCTTGCTTGTTTTTCTGAAATCATCACTCTGGGTTTTTCTGAACCCCGGGGCCCCTCTCTCGCACATCCTGATCGTTGCTCTTGGCAACTAACAAAAAACCCCATTCCGAATTTTACTGGTCGAGTTGCACGTAGTTGGCAGGGAAGAGACCCGACTGTCCTTGGTAGAAACCGAACCACCAGTCGTCATCAGGGAACTCTAGGTTGGTAATCTTTGCATCCTCAGGGAAGCTCAGCTCTGCAACCACCTGTTAGTACTTGCTCCTCTCAACGTGGCTCTCAAAGGGGGACCCTACCGTTATCTTCTGCAGCTTCGTAGTCGTATAGGGCCGTCGCCGTATGTCCAGCAGACCCGGCAGCGACAACCGGCGCCGACGGCTCGGGCTCGGGGATAGGGGCCGGTGGTGGTGCCGCAACAACCGGTTCGACGGCTTCGGCGTCATCCACGACCTCCACGTAGTTGCTGGGAAATAGACCGCTCTCGCCTCGAGAGTTGGTGCCCATCCACCAATCATCATCCACCATCTCGATGTTGGTCACATACTCTCCCTCCACCAGGTCAATCTCGTTCTCCTCAGCCTTGTCGTAGTCATAGTGAATCACAGCGGTGTAACCGCCCGGAGCCTCCTGGGCTGGCTGAGCAGCCGGCACAGGCTCCGGCACAGGTTCCGGCTCCGGCGAGGGCTCCGGCGAGGGCTCACGCTGAAAATGCTGTGCAGCAACTGCACCGCCAACGCCGGCCGCAGCTCCGACAGCGACACCAGCAGCCACTCCGCCGGCAACTCGGGCAGTAGAGGAAACCTCCTTGTCATCAGCCAGGTCCTCCTCCCTTGGCACATCGATCTGGCTCGGGGGAATAGGTGGCGGGGCGCGCTGCTCAGGGGGTGTTCCCACAGGAGGCACTGGCCCTCGGCTGACCGGAACAGCGACGCGCGGGGGTGAAGGGGACCGCCCTCGCTCTGCAGCTGTCTGGTAGGCTGATGGGTCCTCGCGCTCGTCGTATTCCTCCTCGTCAGCAGGAGCCGGCCGACTGGGCAGCCCGGGAAGGGCAAAGCCACCAGAGGGTCGAGAAGCGGCGGGTACAGGCGGCGGAGCAGGCTCTTCCTCTGCAGCGCGAGGGACCGGAGGGGGGGTCCCCGCGCTGATGGGAGCAGTGTCCTTGAACCGATCTCGCAAAGCGGAAACACCACCAGGGGACGCCGGTGTCTCCTCGGTAGGTTGGTCATCCTCGCCCGTGTTCTGCTGGCTCACCCGTCCGGGCGCACTACGGCCTCCAACTTGAACAGGTGCCCAGCTCTTTCCAGTGTAGCCACTCTTCCACTCGCTTCCGCTCTTCTGAGCCTGAACGGGTGGAGTGCTGCTGGCGGGGGCCACCACGCTCGCAACATCCGCTCCCTTCTCCCTGGCCTTTCGCTCAGCCCACAGCTGAGCGGGAGTCTTGCCGCCCTGGTCCGCAAAGGTGCGGCTTGCAGCACCCACGGGAGCAGCGGAGGGGGCAGCTGGCCCCCCGAAGCCCAAACTGCCCGGCGTGGGAGCCTTGGTCCCCGAGAAGCTACCGGCGCCCGCAAATTTATTGGCAACCTTGGGCTTGGGGAGGGACGTCAGACGCTCAGACTGTGCAGGCTGGGAGAAAGCTGCCATGCGTTCCGAGACGGGTCGTGACTCTTCCTCCTCGGGCTCATCTGTAGGAGGCTTTTGCGCCTTCGCCCGGATCGCAGCAATATCAACCTTTCCGATAGGCTCGTATGCTCCCTTGACAGGAACCGGCCGATCGTCCTCCTTTCTCTGGGCCTGGGCGCGGATGGCTGCGATATCGACCTTACCCACTGGCTGGTAACCGCCCCCCACCACATCGCTAGGTGCAGCGTTTCGGTTGAAGGTACCGCTGCCACTGGTTGTGGCCGTGGGTTGCTTGCCGAGGTCGGCGATGTTTACCTTGGTGGGTTTGTAGGCCGATTCGACTTTTTCTATCTGAGTCCTAGTGACAGGAGGGGCGTCAGCGCCCCAGCCGTCGGCATCGACATTTTCGTCCCTCCTGGATCGAGCGGCGACAAGCGGGTTGACACGGCTAGAGGTAGTCGGGGTGAAGACGGGCTTGGACTTGACAGGCGGAGGCGCGGCAGCACGGGGACCTTGGGAGCTTCCCGCCGAGTACTTGGCGCCGGATGCGTCGGCCACCTTTTGCATGATGGAGTCAACCTCGAGATCGCTTTCGGATCGAGCTGTGATCTGGACGTGGTACCCGTGCAGGACCTTGGAAACCGCAGCGAGGTGGCTGGTAAAGTAGCCCTTGGTTCGTTCGGGGACGCCTCCACCGCACCAGGCGATCAGGATGCTCTTGGGAAGACCGCTGTTGGGATCCTTGACCTTGACAAAAGCGAATTGGATGCGGCCTTCGCTGAAGTCCTCAATCAGGTCAGCCAGCTCACCATCTGTGATCGTGTCAGTAATTCGGCGCGCAGAAGAAACGTTGTGATATCTGGCGTACCGCCGGTTCCCTGGACCTTGAGGATGCTCTCCTTGGCGCCGCTGTCCTGGAACGCATTCAGGAGAGGGGCCTGGACCGAGAAGAGCGCCCAGTGGGCATAAGTAGGAGAATCGGAGGCGGGCGGAGGACCGCTGACGACGCCATTGTAGCTGCTCTTTATAGAAGGGCCGTTTATCGAGAGATTTAAGGACGCCATCGTTGTGAAGTCGAGAGATGAAGGGCGAAGATCGAAGCTGACGAGGTAGGATGGATGATGGATGATGGATGATGGGGGTTGGGGGGTGACGTTGACACCTGGTTGCTGCGGCGAGCAGCTCCACAAGGAGAGACAGAGGAAGACAGCGGACTTCCGGAGATGAGGGAGCCGGAGAGGTCGGATTGTGAAGCTTGAGATTGAAGATTCCCCAAGCACCTGGTGTAGCACAAGTTCAAAAGAGTTGCTGTACGCCAGGAGTTGGGACAGGTTGTCAGGCGGGCTTTGAGAGCTGGCGATGGGGGACAACTTGGTGCGAGTGGGTTCTTGCAACAAGTTGGTGTGGCTGATGCCCACGTTGTACTACGTACCATGTACTGCGTGCGTCGCCTGCCCGCCAGTGGAGAGAAGGACTGAATGCCTAACTCGCTTAGAAGCATATTAGCTCTGGGCCTGCATGAGCGACTGGCCTTGAAATATTTGACCCAAATGACGCAAGTCTACGGATAATTGGTACCTCGGTCCGGCTTGCCCCTCCGTGCCACCGGTACCCCTCCAAGACGAACCTGTCACCGGCCTTCTGGCACCTGGCACTTAACTTGGGGAGGCGTGATTCATCAATCCAACCACAACCACCGCCTTATCAGATCTGTACCCTACCTCTCTTCAAGTCGTCTAAAAAACAAAAAACCATCCTCACACATCATCGATCATGTCGACCATCACCGAAGTCACCTCCATTCCTCAGTGGGAGGAGCTGCTGCGCTCTGTCCCCTCCACAACCCTTGTCATCGTCTCGTTCCACGCTCCTTGGGCCGCACCATGCGCGCAGATGGTCACGGTCCTGTCGACTCTCGCCTCCGAATACCCGGCTACCGAACCCCCTTCCACCAAGTGGGTGTCTATTAACGCGGAGGATTTGAGCGATATCAGCGAGACCTACGATGTTACTGCCGTCCCGTTTCTCGTCCTATTGAGGAACGGCCAGGTTGTTGAGACAGTCAGCGGCAGCAGCGCAGTCAAGGTGCGGACCGCGATCGAAACAAATGCACAGCGATCGGGTCCGGAGGCAGTCGCCGAAGCCCCCAATGGCACGGACGTGGAGAAGGCGCCCGAGGCAGAGCAGGATCCCGAGAAGAAGAAGGAGGAGCTGTTCAAGCGCCTGGGCACTCTGGTAAAGGCTGCCCCCGTGATGCTCTTCATGAAGGGTGTCCCTGGCTCTCCCCAATGCGGCTTTTCACGCCAGATGGTTGGGATTCTGCGCGATAACTCGGTCAAGTACGGCTTCTTCAACATCTTGGCCGACGACGAGGTGAGACAGGGGCTCAAGGAGTTTGCCGACTGGCCTACTTACCCACAACTCTGGGTGGATGGTGAGCTCGTCGGCGGACTTGACATTGTGAGTTGACCTCTGGAAATACTGATCGTCCAATGAGACTGACAAATCTACAGGTCAAGGAGGAGATTGGCAACAACGCCGACTTTTTCAAAGCATACAGCGTTAGCGATGCGGCCGACGCGGCGGCCTGAAATGGAGCACGTTGACAAACCATGTGCACAACTTATTTTCAAAACGTGAAGGCGGCAGTCGCAAATGTCATTGGAGACCGAGCCGCTCAGCCACCGAGTACCATCTTCCCCTACCAGTGATAGTTTGCAGCAGGGTGCATATCAAACTTCCAACAGTGGAGACACCCATGAGCACCGCATGCTGGGCCAGTATCGCGAGGAGACCCATGGTGGATGAGGAACAGTGAGGAACGGGAAGCCAAAGGGCAGGGTTATGTCGAAGAATGCTGCGACCTGTGAAACCAGTAATGAGAAACGGCTTAGGCTCAAATTGGCCATGCGAATCGCAATGGTGTAGGAGAAGCGTCTACCAGACTCTCCGGCTTGCTACGTCTAGGAACATGACGACGAACAGGCCATATTGCCGCTCGGTAAACAACACAGGAGGGAGATACCCAAAGATTTTCGATTGCTGTGGAAGACTAGTATATGTCGGGGGGGTATCGCAAAGAGATATCCGGGCGAAGATTAAACGTGGCCGTCGAGTGATGGTGCTGAAATGTCTTCCTATGAACGGCAAAGACGTGAAGGGAATGGCTGGTGCAAGTACAACTGATGATCGATCGACCTTGGCGTCGGGCCAGGGCATGCCAAAGCTTCAGGCTTCAGCGACCATCAGGGCAGCGTGGAGTGACAAGGGCTGACAAATACCGGCGATTATAGACATCCGTCCGCCGAAATCCGATCCACAGGGCCCGTCCCGTCGTCTTGGTAATGTATTAGGCACTGCTGCTGCCACTACCTACGGGGATGGAGCTCGTCGAGAATGACTCACAGCTCCTCAGGTTAGTAAGGGCTTGCTCTCGTTGCGGCAGATCGCGACCGTTTTTGGCCCTCGAGGCAATCGGCTGACCTAAGCCATCGATCGACCAGGCTGAGATGGAGTCGCAATACCTAGTTGGCGTTGCCTAGTTGAGGCGTAGCTCAGTTGTAGCGAGCGCTGAGTCCCTGCTAAAATCATGAATGCCCAGGTATCACAGACATTGGATGATTCTCGGACATGAGTCCAGAACTATCCGTAGGCACGAGGGGCATACGTATGCTTAATATCATGCAGAGCCGGTGTGACGGGGATAGGTGGGAAGCGACGGTGAGATTCACGGCCGATTCCCGTCTCCCTCATCTCGCACCGAGAAAAGCCACTGACAACTGCCCCCCTCAACGGGGCCTCGATGGAACCTAGCCCAGGGAGAATTCTCTCTTATGAGCGGATGCGACAAGGATTGGAACCCCCTCCCCCTAGCATCAACCCCACCATCGGAGGATACAACGATACGCGCGTAGTCTCGACGGTGCTCAGATAATGGAACTAGGTAAAAAGTTGCCTCCAGCTCCAGCCCGTCGCCGTTTAATAAGGCTGATGCTGACGTTCAAGGCACAGATCTAGCCTTCCCCCCCCCGTGCGCCTCTTGCGCACTCTTCTCTTCTCCCCCC
Organism: Fusarium albidum; assembly: GCA_013618265.1. Classification (NCBI taxonomy): domain Eukaryota; kingdom Fungi; phylum Ascomycota; class Sordariomycetes; order Hypocreales; family Nectriaceae; genus Fusarium; species Fusarium albidum. The sequence continues at coordinate 17,187 of JABFEP010002395.1, forward strand.
TCCATACCCAAATTCCAAAGTGAAAAGGGCGCCGGACTGCCCGAGCCCGAGCCTCCCTTAGTTGGGCGATTCCTCTTCACCAAAACAAGGCCGCTTGCTCGTCGTCATCTCGTCACGGACATCCCACAAGCTTGCAGCTTGCTGAGTGAGCGATCAAGTAAGCTTGCTTGCCCACCAAGCCTACCGACCGGCCTCGTGCTTTTTCTTTTCGCCTTCGCGCCTATACCCTCGCCCTTCGAACGAGTCGCCTCCGAGTCTTGTCGACGGCCGCGCGGCGTCTATAGCCCTTCCTTCGCCGTCTAGCGCATACCGCGACTCCGAGTCCCCCCGCAACCAGAGCTATCTTTCCCTCTCCCTGCCTCTCACAGCCTCCCATCGGCGATTTGCGCCTGCGAATGAGGACGAGGATCGCACCGTCTACTTGTAGTTGTAAAGGCGCGCGGACATCTCGGAGGAACGCCACTCATCTTGTCCCTGTCCATTGAGGCAAACCGGTTGCCTGATTGTTCATTCTACCTGGGGGTGACTCGGCATTAGGTGCTCGAGCCGAAATCCCCGGCCCGTCAGACGAGTCTACGGGGAGGGTATCCCGTGTGACCCCGGCCGTGTTCTGGAATCGCATTGGGGGTCTTGTGCCCTCGACAGTCTCTCAACACAGCCCTCGACGGAGGTCCGCGGCCTTGTTCATCCCGGAAGGTCGGAGCTTCAATATATTGATGTCGGCTCCCCGGAGCTGACCAGCTTCCTTCCACCTGACCCTCCCTCTTGCCAGCCTTAACGGCGGATCCCACACCCTCTCGTCTGTCGAGACATCTTGTCTCGCTTCCCCTTCTCCACACAATGACCCCAACGCCGCCCTCGACCAACTCCTCCCAAGGGGGCCGCTCCCCTGAGGAGCAGTTCCGCGTTGTGAGGAAGAGGAATCGTGTGCCTCTGAGCTGCTACCCGTGCAGGACACGAAAGTACGTTGAGCCCCTCTGATTCATGGGGAAATGCTAACCTGCTTCACAGATTGTAAGCTCATACCGAGACACCGACCGTCATCGCCAGCTTTACTGACCAGCACCGCAGAAAATGTGACAGGAGTCACCCTTGCAGTAACTGCACCAAACGTGAGGGCACGGGCACCACGTCCTGCTCCTACGCCACCCCAGTCACTCGCAAGAAGAATCAAAGTCAAGGAGACTCGAGTCCCGATGACATGCAGAATCGTATTGACCGTTTAGAAGGCCTAGTTCTTTCTCTGATGCACGGAGGCGCTAACGTAGACGCTGCATCCGCTGCTGCTGCTGCCGCGGCGGCGACGACGACGACCCAATCCACCACGGATAGCGGATCTTCTGCAAAGGCCGGGCGAGGAGACGAGGCCGTCATGGCTGACGACGACGAGAATAGCGACGACGAGGAAGGCCTCGCTACGTCTCTGGGCTTCTTGAAGGTCGACGTCGACAAGGGTAAGTCGTTGTACATCGGCTCGGAGCACTGGCATACCATCCTCGCGGACATCTCCGAGGTCAAAAACTACTTCAACTCCCACAAGAAGGAGCTGGAATCGAGCTATGAACGGGTCAGGTTATCCAAACCCATGGCTGCCCGCGAAGGGCCAACGCTGCTGTTGGGAGCTGTTGCCGCCTCCGAGATCGAGATACGCGCCGAGTTGCCGCCCAAATCGTCCGTCTTGGCACTCTGTAGCCGATACTTCAACTCGATGGACAACGCCGTCAACATCATCCACGGGCCGACCTTTCAACAGCAGCTGCGGAACCACTGGCAAGATCCTTCTAAGACGCCCATCATGTGGCTCGGCTTGCTCTACTCGATTCTCTGCCTCGCGATGCTGAGTTACCACAAGGTCGGGGATGAACCACCCGAGTGGAAGGGACGAACCTTGGAGTTGGCAAACGAGTACCGACTGCGGACAGTGCAATGTCTGATCAAGTCGGATTACACAAAACCTGTCGAGTACACGGTTGAAACCATGATTCTCTATGTCTTTGGAGAGTACTCGTCTCGGTGGGACGCCGATCTGGGCTTGTGGTTGATCGTGTCGTTGATCACGCGGATCGCGTTCCGCATGGGTTACCACCGAGATGCAAAGTGGTTCCCGTCCCTGACTCCCTTCCAGGCTGTAAGTACAGGCGCGCCCAGAATGAACCGCTGTGCCAAATGTCTACGGAGCCTTGGACTGACAAAACATGCCAGGAAATGAGACGACGAACATGGGCGCTGGTTCGCATGTCAGATGTCATCTTCTCGCACCAAGTGTCCTTGCCCAGCATGATCTATGAGCATGACTGCGACACACAGCTACCCAATAACATTTTTGATGACGAGTTCCATCCGAGTATAAAGGAGCTGCCCCCATCACGTCCACCTACAGAACCAACTCCAATTGCATACATGATTGCCAAGTCCAGGCTGTGTTTTGAACTAGGAAACATTCTTCAGGCTACGAATCAAGTGGGCAAGCACGTCCCGTACGATGAGATTATTCGCTTCGACGCGAAGCTGCGGCAAATTATGCAAGAACTGCCACCTCACCTGAAGTTGACCTCTTTAGAGGGCTCCCATGACCCGGTGACTCTGATCATCGCTAGGTTCAACGTGGATATTCTGTACCAGAAGATCCTCTGCCTGCTGCATCGCAAGTATATGCCACGGGCAAGGCAGAGCTCAAGATATGCCCACTCACGAAGAGCTGCCATCGAGGCATCCCTGACAGCCCTCGACCATCTCGCTGTGCTGCATCGGGAGTCAAAATCGAGCGGACGACTGCGGTCTGTGAGCTGGTACGTAAAGTCCATTGCCACCAAGGACTTCATCCTCCCCGCGATGCTCATCATCCTGGATCTGCATTTCGACAATATCGCTTCGCAATCTGTGAAGCAGGACGACAATGATGGAGCATTCCTGTGGACTGAGGAGCAACGATCAAGAATGACTAGGAGTTTGGAGATGGCGGGAGAAATATGGAAGACGCTCGCAGACACGTCTATGGAGGCGTTCAAGGCGACAAAAATCATTGACCTCATGCTCGACAATATCAAGAATCCCACATCTGGCGGCGGGGACTCGTCGAGCGCCCAGTCGGACCCTATGTCAGGTTTGACCACGAGCATCGGAACTGATCCGCCCCACCCCATGGCTCAGGGGCTCGTCTCCCCCGGCAGCTTACCAGAGCTCGATACAGGCATGAACCTGTTCTCGACGCCCAACACGGCCCCGTTCATGGGCATGGACTTTGGCATGGCCGCCCCCGAGGGCATTGACTTCCAGACGGAGGGATTTGGCGGTGCAGGCCCGGCTTCCCCATTCTCATCAATGTTCAATAACATGGGTGCTGGCACGAACACCGGGATCGACATGACCGCCAACTTTGACTGGGTAAGCTGAGCGAGCACCTTGCAAGACATTTTTTGGCCGTGGCGTCTCTAACACGTCGACAGAATGCCTTTGAGAACTACACGCAGATGGCCAACTGGGGTGCAGATCAGAGCTTCCAGATCTATGGAACTGCAGGAGACCAATCGTCCCCCGAGCAATCTTCAATAGGTGGACGTAGTGGGAGCG
>JABFEP010002400.1:0-14084 GCA_013618265.1 Fusarium albidum
CACTCATCATGGATGCAAGCTATTTTTTTTTTTTTTTTTTTTTTTATTTTATTAGCCGCAACAAGATAAGGTTCGTCTTCCAATGAACTCCTTCTGGGTGGGGAAATGCAACAACCTCAGGCTTCCTTGTCACAAGCCAGACAAGGCCAGAGAAGCACTTGACTCTTTCGGTTGTATTCTCAGTCCCGGAAATCGTAACAACTTGCGTCGCAGGAGCCATGGCAATTTCCATGATTACAATTTGCATCATCAGGGTCGCAATGATGGCGTCCGTATTGTTTCAATGCAATCCGCCCAGCTCGCCCAAGGACGTGCCGACGTGAACAATCCTGACCCTTATTCGCCCGCTCCGCTTCGCCATGCGCCAAACAAAACGACGCAATCGTCGCCCTGATCTATTGCAAATGCACAATTGCCGCGTGTGATGCCATGCCGCTGCAATAAGGAGAAATCCCCTCCCCTCAGAAAGAAAAAGACCAAGCATTCATTCGCTCCCGTTCCGCGCCGTTTCATCCAGTGAGCCTCTGCTGGCATCCCCCCCTCCGTTATCCAGTACAACCTCGTAAAGTTCATCAACCGTGACCCATTTAGATCAAGTCCTTGCCCAATTCGTACGACCATCCGCCCTCTCGTCTCATCTTGTCCCGGGCTGCCAGGTCCTTCCGGATGTCGTCTTCGGTAAGCCGATCAGAACCACTCCAGTTAGCACTCGATGTGCGAGCGCGGAATTTGTGAAACCTCTCCTTGTTCTTGCTAAAGACCTCTTCCATATTCAACGGCGCCGGCGGGCCGAAAATCTGCGAGGGGTCCATTTTCTCCTGCAGCACGAGGGCCCGGCGGAGATCAGGGGAGTCAGCCCAAGCCGCAACCGTCCCAGCGTGTGCCTCCTCTTCGTCCTCATCCTCGTCGTCAGTTTGGATTTCAGGAAGCTCGATAGCGTCGCCGGCGTTGAATCGGGGCGATGATCGTTGAGCAGACTTGGCGGTCGATTTGACCCCATTGATCGGGCCGGGGCGACCAGGCGTCTTGTAGGATGGTCCCGCTGGGTTGGGATTGGGGGCAAACACAATGTTTCCCTTGGAGATCTGTGCCATGTCCATAGGATGAGTTGCCTTGGCATTGCTCGAATGCTGGGCCGTGAGAGTAGCGACCTTGAACAAGTCGCGGGTAGCACTCTGAGGCACGTACCCTGCCTGGAACGTGGACTTGGCCTGCAGGTCCTGGCTGTGGTTAGTCTCCTCGTTGCTGAACATTGGAGGATGGGGAGGCCTTACCTTCTTAATGACACTCGAAGCACGAAGAGGGGGTCCTTTGATGTTGGGAGGATGGTCCATCTCGAGCTCATCAGCAAACTCGTCGCTTGTTCTGCGACGCTTCGCGTCCTTGGCCTGGTACTGAGGACCCCCCCGTGAGTGTGGGTGTCTGGCTGGTCCCTCGTCGTTGCCATCCTGACCCAACGGCCTCTTGGGGCCGGCCTTGGGAGCATTCGCCAGGATGGGGTTGACGGGACGCCCGACTTCATCTCCCGGTCTGTGGATACCTGAATTCATGCGAGACGGGGGCCGAGCAGGCGGGCCATCCGCTCGCTGAACTGAACTGGACTTGTCCGATGCTAGACTGTAATCAGGACGGCCGTTTGGCTGTGACCGAGCCGCTGGGGGCGGTGCCCGGGTCTGCTTTGCCTTCTCGATGCGGCTTTTCTTTGCGTCGGCCTGCTCCTTTTGCCTTTGTCGTTCCGCTTCTTGCCGCCGAGCCACGTCCTGCTTCTTCTGCTCCTCTTGTGCTGCCGCTCGCTTCCGTTCAATCTCGGCCCGACGCCGCTGCTCATCAAGTTCCTTTTTCCGTGTCGCCGTCTCGAGTGCCTTGGAACGACCATTGGATGACACAGAGCTCTTCAGGCCCGACACGGAGGGCTTCGTTTGTAGAGAGGCCTTGCTCGCTTTACTTGCCAGCGGCTGTTGCAGCTGAGAGCTGGTTGACGCCCCGAGGTCTTGGAGGCTCGTCGACAGAGCGCTGCCAGAGGGGTGAAATTGGGGGTGCTGTGAGCCGGTGTTAACCCTGATGACAGTGGGAGCCTGCTTGGTCTTCGCGTGCGTTTCCTTTGCTGGCCTCACGGGTCTCCTATGTTCCTTTGTACGAAGAGATTGGGCAGGCGCGGCGGATCGAGGAGCCGAAGGAGGGGCCACTGGAGGGGCATCGGTCATCTCCACATCCTGGTCATCTTCCTTGGCCTCTGCCTCCTGTGTCGTTTTTGTCTTTCGGGGACTGCTTCGGGTTGCCTTCGGCGTCGACTTGGGAGCAGGAGCCTCATCCTCCTTCTTGGAGGCAATTTTCTTCTCCATGGCGGCAATCTTCTCCTGCTCCTTGCTGAAGACCCTGACCTTTTCTCGCTCCTTTTCTCGTACCTTGTCGAGCTTCTCCATCTGTTCGGCCTGCAACTTGGCTTCCTTCTCACGACGCTTCTCCTCTTTCTCGCGCTCCACGGACGCCCGTGTCCGTTTTGCGACCGGCCGAGAGGGGCTTGTCTGTCGCTCGCGAACAGGGCTGCCATTCCTCTGCGTGTCCAGACTGGCCTTGGGAACAACGGTCTCCGAAGGCAGGCCAGAGTACGGTCCAAGGCGAGTCGTGGAGGGCGAAAGTGCCAGCAACTTGCCCTCCGCGCTTGTCGCGGCGCTACTTGCGAGAAGATTCTTGGAGCCCCTCAAGATAGACGAGAACTTGTTCTTGACGTGCTTCAAGGGACTATCACGGAAACTTCTGGAGGGCGACTTCGCAGGGCTACGAGAAGGGCTGGTCTCTGCAACAGTTGCCATGAGAGAAGGGTTTGAAACCGAAACAGTCTTCTTCAAGGAACTTCCGTCTTGCAACTCTAGCGACGTTACGCCCGGAACGGCAGGCACCGACGCCGATTTGCCGTGTCCCAGAACGCTGGGCCGCTGGAGGCTGGCAGCCCCTCGGACAGGAGATTGAGTCTTGCTTCGGTTTTCGGAGTCTGGATCAACGGGAGACCCGAGGGTTCCTTTGCCATGGATCCCCTCCATCACGTCAGCGGAGTGGGACTTCGAGAGGGCTGGCTTTGACGCAGAGCGGTCTTCAACAAGCGGTTCAGCTGCTGGGGCATCGATCCAATCGTCATCGTCATCTTCAGGGAAAGCACCAGGAGTTGTGGTCTCAAGTCTTTTGGGCGATGGAGACTTGGACTCCAGGGCGGCTTGGGTGGCAATAGTTATAGGCTGCTGCAGGTTCGTGACACCGTGGATAGACTTGGAGGGCCGGCTGCCATTTGGCTGCGTTTGTCCAAGCACGCTAATCCGGTCTTGTAGCCTCTGTGTGTAGGTCTTGTTGTGATGCACAGCAAGGTCCTCGGCGTTGTTAGGTTGCTGCGCAAGTACCGAGGTAGAATCATCGATGTCCATTTCCTCTTGATCCTCGTCATCGGAGGCGTTTTGATTCGCATAGTTTCCCAGGCTCTTCCCACCAGTATTCCTGCCAAGGTAACTCGTCCTCTTAAGGTCGAGATGGCTTGTTCGAGATGCTCTGGTACCAGCATTCTTCACTGCTGTAAGAGGCTCTCGCGCTGGTAGTGAAGGAAAGTTGAGACTGCTTTTGCGAAAACCTGGGCGGATCGGGCTGGAGCCGTCCGACTGAGACCGTTGGTCTCCAGGTGATGCATCAACGGATCTTTCGGGTCCAGCTTCGACTTGTTCCACTCCCTTGGTTTGCTCTAGCCGTCGGATGTCGGCGGGAGCAGGAGCAGAGCCATTTCGAGGAGAAGAACGGGCTAGGTTCGGAGCAGCAGGAACCGAAGTCGGTTCGTCGACTGGCATCGGGTCAAGAAGTGAGCTTTCGTCTTCAGCGATGGGATCGATGTATGTGGGGTTAACATCTTGACTTCCAAAGTAACCAGAGTCCTGTGTGAGGGCCTGCGGCTTTGTTGTTGTTGTTGTCGCGATATGTCCTGGATCCTCCTGGGCCGCCTCTTTGGTATCATTATTCGACGGCTTGGGTCCTTCGTTATTCGTAGCCTGCTCTTCTTGGGCAATCGCCGAGGGCTTGGTGGGACTAGTCAGTGTTGGCTTTGGCGAATAAACATGGCGTCGAGGAGAAGGCGAGTTTGTTTGATTTGACGACTCTTTCGGAACCTGGGGGGATTGGGCCCCGAGGTGTTGCGCGAGACGATTCGCCGAGCTGCTTGGTGTGCCGCCAAAAACATCCGACAATGGCTAGTCCTAGTTAGCAACTAGTGTAGTCCGACGCGCACTGTTGAAGCTCACTACTCTTGGTTCCAGAGGGATCAACTTGCGCGCGGTTCGAGGTGTCTTTCCGCGAAGCTTGCCGGGTGTCTTGAACGTCTCGGTAATGTTGCTGCGAGTTGTTAGCTTCCATAACGGAGACTCGGAATCAACGCGTACGTTTCGTTCTCGCTGAAGATACCAGCCATGTGCTCGTTCAGCCATGTGAACTCGTTGTGAGCAGCGTAAGTGAACTCGTCGACTTCAGCATCGGCAATCTGGAGGGCAGAAGCGCGTTCATCGGCAACCCATGCCGCAGAGCCCGTTGGGATACGCGGTCCTCGCATCGCCGCCATTGTGCCGGTTTGGAAAGGCGCGCACAGTTGTTGAAGTAGGTAAAGTTCGACTATAGTCGTTTGTTGTGGATCATAAAGTCATCGGGGTTGCGTGTCAAGTAACTGTCGGGATGCTCGAGGGAGGTTCTTGCGGATCGAGAAACTTGGTCACGGGCGCGTTTCTGTTTACTTTGTTATTTTGATGCGGCTGCAGTTCGAATCGGGCTAAACTAGCCCCGCATCCGTTGTGGACCAGTTAGGATGGAGACTCCACAGCGTGGCTCTTGCTCCGATCTTGATCGCATTCGAGCGACATCGTAGTGAACGTTTATGATGGATCTGCAAATCGTTTAAAGAGTTACAAATCTGATCAATTCTGTCTATACTCTAGCGACTAAGATACCGAGCCCGAATTACATATGTTTTTAGGTCTCTAATCAAGAGGAGACGGACCAGGGGTAATGCTAAGGGACACCTACCTGGGAGACCGATCAATTGCTACCTAGGTAGGTAGGTAGATGATGGAAAAAATGTCACGGGGACCTATTTATTTCTTGAGGACAGGCAGCATTAATAATTGTATTCTCCGGAACAGTCCAATTTTTTTTGTTCTCGTCCGAAACCAGAAAATCAGAGAGCCGGAGAGTATTACCTTGACATAACAACGAATTCTGCCACCCACACCGCCTAAAAATGTCCTTCAGGGTCGCCTCATGGATGCACGGACCACCTTTGGAAAGAAAATTCATCCCACCAGCAGCGCGCCTCGACTTTATCGCCTCTCATCCACCTCCCAAACTTGTTTATCTCCTTTCTCGTCGCTACCTCAATCTCTCTCTTCACTCATTGTTTACAATCACTTGTGGTATCGTCGTTTCTATCTAATTTCCTGTCTGTCGCAATGTTCCGAACCAGCATTCGGCGTTGCGCCACACAAGCCAGGGCCGCTGCTGCGACAGCCCTTGTCTCCCAGACCCGAGCCGCCTTGCCGGTCGCCCGTCGTCAAGTATTGACTGCGCAATCCTCGATCGCCCCCTTCAACAAGATCTCCCTCCTCTCTCGGGCATACAGTAGTGAAGCAGTTGCCCAGGATCACGCGGCCCAGAACGCTACACCTGATGAGGAGACCGTCAAGTTTCAGCAGCTTGAGGGCATCGAGCCCAATCTGCTCAAGGCTATCATTCAGGACATGGGGTTCGATGACATGACGCCTGTCCAAGCCAAGACCATCAGACCCGCCCTTAAGGGCACTGATATGTAAGTTTTTTTTTGAACCGATGTACCCATACCGCTCAAGACTAATCTCGTACAAGTGTTGCCCAAGCCAAGACTGGTACCGGAAAGACGCTCGCCTTCCTTCTGCCTCTCCTGCAAAGAATGATCAACGAGGACCCGGAGCTCGCCCGCAAGGGTGCCAGGCACAACGCCAGGCCTGATGATATTCGTGGCATTGTCCTCTCCCCTACTCGAGAACTCGCCGAACAAATCGCCGATGAGGCCCGTCGATTGGTCAAGCACACAGGCCTCGTGGTCCAGTGTGCTGTCGGAGGTACTGATAAGCGTGCTATGCTTCACCAAACCCGGAGACAGGGCTGCCACCTCTTGGTCGCCACTCCTGGCCGCTTGAATGATCTCCTCCAGGATCCCCGGAGTCGCATCGGGGCGCCGAATCTGGCCGCTTTGGTAATGGATGAGGCCGACCGGATGTTGGATGTTGGATTCGAGAAGGAGCTCAAGGAGATTCAAAGCTGCCTCCCCAGCCCCGACGAGAAGGTCCGCCAGACCATACTGGTATCCGCCACGATCCCCGACAGCGTCATCCGCCTGGCCCGTACCATGGTCCGCCCTCAGGATTTCGAATTCGTTCAGACCATCCCTGAGAACGAGTCTCTCACCCATGACAAGGTGCCCCAATTCATTGTTCCCGTGTCTGGCTGGAGCCATGTTTTTCCGTCTTTGTTCGAGCTGGTTGATCGTGAAGCCGCCAAGAGAAGGAACGATCCCGATGCCCTCCCTTTCAAGGCTATTGTCTACTTGAACACCACTGCTTTAGTCGAGCTGGCCGGAGAGGCGAGTTTCCAGCGACAGCGAAACAACGGTCCCAGCCAGATGCGCACGTACATCATGCAGTCGAAGCTCAGCCAACATCAGCGCCAACACGCCGCTGACAGGTTCCGCGCTGCCCAATCCGGCATTCTCTTCTCTTCCGACGTCACGGCCCGAGGCATGGATTTTCCCAATGTGACCCATGTTATCCAGGTGGACACTCCTAGAGACCGAGAGTCTTACATCCATCGTCTTGGACGAACTGGTCGACAGAACAAGGAGGGCGAGGGCTGGCTGATCATCCCCCACATTTCTGTTCCAGGGGCCCGCAAGCTCTTGAAAGGATTGCCCATTAAGCAGGACAGCTCGTTGGAGAGCGCCGAAGTCCTTCTTGAGGAGGGCGGCTCCACTGTTGCACATCAGGAAACCCGTGCCGTGTTCGAGACCATGGACCGTCGCCGCCTCGGGGCAGCCTACGCCTCGATGTTTGGTGTCGCTACCGACAAGGGTGTGCTGTCTATGGATGTCAACAATTGGACTCGGCTTGGCTGGGGCTGGACTTCTCCCCCCGCAGTGTCGTCAGCGTGGGCACAGAAGATGGGTTTAAGCCGGGTGCCGGGAATGAATATCTCGACGGGCTCAGATTATCGCGATGACCGAAGGGACAACCGCGCGGACGATAACGACCCCTTCAGTGCCATGTCAAGGGGCGCGCGCCGTGATGATTTTCGCAGCCGAGATGGCGACCGCGGTGGCGTTCGAGGCGGCTATGGTGGCGGCCGAGGTGGCTATGGTGGTGGCCGAGGTGGCTATGGTGGCGGCCGACGTGACTATGGCAATGGTGATCGAGGTGGCCGAGGTGGTGATCGTGGCGACAACATGCGCTCTTCGTTTTAAGGCATGCCTGGGTCTGGTGCGACTGCATTCTGCTTGGCTGCCACTTGCGAAAACGTAATATGTACCATACGGCTTGTTGGATGGATGACTTTTACTTGTACTGGGCAAAATGGTATTGTGTGAGCATGTGTAAGATAGGGAAAAGGGGTTCGGGCTTTAGACATGCACGGAGGTGTTATTCATGTAGTTATATCTCTCCGACAACAACTCTACTTAAGAAATGATTTCGATCCAAAACACTATTTGCCTTGACGTGCTGGTTCCCCATTTCGGAGGGGTTCACTCCAGTTTTATCCTACCTAGACGGGCACATCATAGTCTACGTATCCAGAGAGGGCGAAAATTGCAACCAGAAGGACACATCCCCAACGCCAAAGACCATTTCCTGCGCAAACACGATCATCCATCCAGTCAACGCCAAAGCTTTCATGTGTCTTCGTTTTTCTCTTCTCATGGTGCTCTCTGGGCATTCAGCATATTGGCATCCCACAACAAAACCCTCTCATCCCAGCCGACCGAAGCAACCCACCCCCCCATGCCAAAGAGACACCAGTCAACTCCTGTGACAAACTCGGTGTGGCGGTTCATTATGCCCATCTGATTGCCTATTGAAGGCCCCAGAGAGGGGTTCTGCGGTTGGTTGGACCCATCGTTCCACAGCCGAACAGTCATGTCGTAGCTTGCGCTGATGAGTGTATCGCTTGCATGGGGGCTCCACGCAAGCCTCCGCACGGCATACTCGTGGCCCTGCATCACTGAAAGCGGCCCGGCGGCAGGATTCCGGATGTCAAAGGTGCGCAGGACCCTATCGACGCCACCGGCAGCGATAACGGTGTCCCTGTACTTGTTCCAGTCGTGGGTGAGGATCTCGGAGGGCGGGCTAGCCCCGCCGGCTGCTGGATTGTGCGTGGGAGGCGCATGAACGGGGATGGTCGTGGTGAGGTGGTATTTGGCGGAGGATGGCGTTCGGAGGTCGAAGATGCGGAGGTGAGAGTCGGAGGAGACGGCGGAGATCAGGGCGGGGTTGGAAGGGCAGAAGGATGTGCTGTAGGTGCAATTCCCGATGGGGAGCGTCTTTATAGAATGGTTCCGAGTTGGCGACCACTGTGCGATCTGGTGTTAGAGATGATGGGCAATGATGAGAGATGATCCTGCGCCTACAATCTTGACTGTTCCGTCCCAGGAGCTGGAGATGAAGGTGTCCTTGGTGACCGGACTCCAGCAGACGGAAAAGGTCTCCCTCTTGTGTTCATGGAAGTTCATGACCGGAAAGTCGTTCACGCCTAGGTCAAATAGTTTCAGGGACCCATCCCCACAGGCCACAATTAGCTGGTTCTCGTTTATCTCAGACCAAGCCAAGTCGTAGAGCGCATCGTTCGTGTCGAACCTGGGCGTCGCTCTCTGTTAGTCTACCACACTCCCCCACCCTTGCTCAGACATGAATGTTTGCCTACGTCTTCTCAACCTGAACTCCCTGCGCCGTCAGACCAAGCGCAAAGACGCGGCCATTGCCAACGATGCCAAAATTGGCTGACGTCGCGACCGCGATTCGGGAGTCGTAGTAAGGAGAGTACTTGACGGCGTAAGGGTTGTACCCTTGGGTACGGAACTCTAGCATTGCAGCCATGATGCTGGAGGAGGTTCGTTTGAGATCGAGCGCATCGACGCAGCGGGAGACTATGGCAGAGCAACGCTGCAATTGATCGTCCTTGGAGAGCTCTTGGGACGAAGCTCTATTGACATGTGCCTCGGCAATCCGAAGCCGCGGGGTGCTAATCATGCGTCTATCGATGCGTACGTCATTTGCGAGTCGTTGCGTTTATCGAGTCCAACGGAATTTCTCTTATCGTCACGTGATTTCGCGCTCCAGAACTGAACGCCACCACGCCCTTCAACAACACGCGAGGGGCTTCCAATTCATCCCTACCATGCGGGGTGCAGGGTGTCACTGTGCCTCAATCATCCCGGGGTCTTATGAACAAATCCTGCGCTCACCAACCTTGGATAACTCGTTGCTGAGACTATGAAAGCCTTCCTAACGCGCCCCAAACGCAAATCCTCTCCTGAGCTTCAGCCAGACAGCGCCGAACCAGAAGAGCCAACTGAGGTCAAGCTGGCTTTATTGTCATCTCTGCATCCGAGGTTTGGCCAAGATGCACTGCTTGATATACTGATAGCTCACGACGGCTCCGTCCCTGACGCATCCGCTTCCCTCAAGATCCAGCCCCACGTGAAGACGGCTTCTCGAGTGGTTGGCATTCAGCAATCTCTGAGGCAGTACGCCCTGCCCAACAACAACACCAATCTACTACCAGACTCGCTTTCGAAGAAGAGGCTTAAGTCGAAAAGGGGCAGCACGCTGCACCTCTATGACCCGGACGATGTTGCGGAGCATACGCCATGTACCATCATCCACAACTTCCTAGCCCCCGAAGATGCCAACGAGCTATTGAAGGAGCTGTTGGACGAGGCAAGATCCTTTGAAAGGATCACGTTTCAGCTCTTTGAAAACGTCGTGTCAAGCCCACACACCTCGAGCTTCTATGTCGAAAGCTACGATGAGATTCAGCGCCAGAAGACGGACTACCACTACAACGGCGGCAGACTCACGGTAATACACCATTTTCTAGCGAGCCCGATGCCGTGTCTTTTTGATTTATCGTATATCTAGGATGTACGGCGGATCACACCACAACTCGTCAAAACCAAGCCCAAAGTACAGGAAGCCGTCAACGCCGAGATGCAGAAGCGAATCAAGACCCGCTACCCAAACGGCAAGAAGTTGAAACACCAGCCGTCGGAACCTTGGGTACCAAACTCTGCATTCGTCAACTGCTATCGCGGCCCGCAAGAAAGCGTCGGTTGGCATAGTGATCACCTCACGTACCTTGGACCTCGTGCCGTCATCGGGTCTGTCTCCCTCGGGGTCGCCAGGGAGTTTCGAGTCCGTCGGATAGTGCCCAAAGATGGCGGCAGCAAGGCCACCGAAGACCCGGACGCCGAGGGCCAGATCTCGATACACCTTCCTCACAACTCCCTGTTGGTGATGCACGCCGAGATGCAAGAGGAATGGAAGCACTGCATCGCACCCGCGCCGTCGATCGACCCTCACCCGGTCGCCGGGACGACTCGTATCAATATTACATATAGAGACTACCGAGCGAATATGCACCCACGGTTCACACCCAGGTGTCCCTGTGACATGCCGTGTGTGCTCCGGGTGGTGACAAAGAAGAAGGAGAACTTTGGGAGATACTTTTGGATGTGCCATGCCAGCAACGTGCCGGGAAAAGAAAGCTGTGGCTTCTTTCAGTGGGCCGAGTTTGATGACGATGGAAAACCTTTGTGAAAAAAAAACTGTCCCCAAGGCCTCTTGGCTGCATTGGATGCCAAGCGCCCAAGGGGTACCGCACTGCCGGTCGTTAAGCTGGGCGCATAGACATGTTGATGATGGTATTGTTGTCGACCCTGAAACGAACTGGCACGCTATGTATTTACTTGTACTTGGCCATTAACAGAATGAGCAATCCATGGCTCTTTGAACGTGACCACATCAGACCTTACCAACTTCATAGCACTCCTGTTCAACACTATCCGTCCTGGCCGTACAGTGCCTCTACTTTGAGATTATAAGCTCAGTAAGTAGCCTTGGAGATATGTAAGCCAATGCGAGGAAAAATCCAGGACTCCCTTGGAGTAATGAGCGATGGACTGGACGTTGGACTTGGTGGCGTACGGGGGAACAAAGCCCGGCCGGTGGGCCGTAGTACCAGCATCCGTACTGGTGGTGATGCTGCGTTTCGAGATACAAGGATGCAGTCCGTGACTCCGTGTTCTACTCCCTTGAGGATTTGAAATTTCGGTCCTCGTCATGCATGGCTGAGGAGAACAAAAGTGCACCCCCGTCCTGGTGTACTGCTGACGAGAATGCCCTGAACCCACACTGGCGGACAAATCCTCCACGTGCAACACCCCGGCCTCTTCAGCTACTCTAGATTTTTTTTTTTAGAATCCAATCCTTAAATCGTGGGAAGCTGCTGCTGCTTGCTGCTGCTGTATATAAAAAAAACATCAGCCGGCAAACCCGGTCCCGGTCTCGTAGAAATCCCCAACTTTTGACGGCCCTCAGCTGGCGGCTTATAAGAACTATCAAAAGAATATGTCGAAGGAAATTTTACGCCTTTACCAGCCTAACCTTCAGGAGCGTCCCCTTTTTTACTACTTAACCGCCCCGCCACGGCCGCAGATGCCCCTATTCATGTGATCCAGCCCATACCTGGCCCGAGTCGCTGGGTCTCGGACGACCACCTCGACCCTGGTCTACAGGTGACAAAGATGTCTCGGAGATCCGATCTGCGCAAGATCCCCCTCTTTCGGGTCGGACGTGCCCTGCGCAGTGTGGGGGGTAGAAGGCGTCGGCTCAGCACGATTGGCTGGCCTCACAGAGTCACACAAGGGGGACGCCTGGATCCCTAGAGATGTCGATGGGGTCTTGAAGAAGCCTGATGGCAGTTTTCTGGAGAATGCACGTCTTCCTTAAGGTGTCCCTATTCGAGATAGTCCAGGTTCGCCACCAAGACGGGATACTGGATGCATGTGTCGGGGGCAGACAGATGATGGCCTTGGTTGACGACACAGATAGTCCGTAACTTGAATTGAAAAACTTGGGGATCATGAACAGGTCATGACGGAATGGATTACATGGATTAAAAGTCCAAGTCTTGGAGCGCTCAAGGCATGCAAATGCAAGGTCTTTGGCCGGGGTTGAAGGCGCAAAAGCAGTGCAGATCACCTCGATCCAGGCTAGCGGCATCCAACTCTTGGAGAGAGTCAGCGCTGGTTGACGGATTTGTCGCTCGGCCATTGGGCAATTGATTCATTGCCAGTCGACACTTGCTGTCGATTCAACACTGCCGACAATCTCGACGCCGGCTTGAGGTGGGATGGCAGGTGGGATAGCAGGTGGGATAGCCGCACGTGGATGAGCACGACCAGGAGCCAACGTCAGGGACCTGGGAGGCCTGGGAGCCCTAGGTATGTCCAAGTAGCGCAAGCACCCCACGCACCCAAACCACAAGCAACGCTTCTTGATCCCCCAAGCCCAATAGAGTTTCAACGCCTAGTCTCTTCACTGATTGCATGCCCGCTCGACTCACCAAATGCAGGCTTGCAGATGATTTTGGCATTGATCACCCCGAGATGCCTCAATGAGCAAGCTCATTGGCTGTGGCCGGCTCGCTTGTGTTACATACAGTACCCGCCCGCGGTTGACAGCCAACCACCTGCATCTGCTCCGAGGCCCTTCCTGACAAGAAAGCCAATTTCAACTTCATCTCAACCAAAATTTCCAGACAAACGCCAGCCATTACTCGATCGTCTACGATTGGGTGTCATCTTGACCGCTCTGTTCGTTTTTGCCTCAATTTCCGACCCAATTTTCGAATTAATTAATACTGGAGCCGGACCCCCTCAAGCAGCCCTCGCCTTCACCGCGGCTCAGTCTCTCGCAGCCGAGTTGCCGCCGGCATCTCTGTCGACACCTCGCAGCTGCAGCAGCGACGATCCCTGTCCAAGGAATGCCAGGAACCGCACACGTTTACGACAGAGCCCTGGGAGAGCTTCCACCCATTTCCCTCATCTCTCCTACCTTCTCTTCCCCTCTCATTTCGTCGACAAAGGAAACGCAATACAATACGCCCGAACCAAGCAAGCACCATGTCCGAGAAGCTTACCTTCCCCGCATCTTCAGCGGCCATGCTCGAGCCTCGTCTGCCTCCACGATCCGTCCCCGAAGACTCGCCCCCGCGGCCTTTCGTCACCCTTACATTCGCAACCTCGCTCGACTCGTCACTTTCCCTCGCACCTGGCGTCCGAACCCGGCTTTCTGGACCCGGCTCCAAAGCAATGACCCACTACCTCCGTTCGCGCCATGCTGCCATCCTCATCGGTGTCTCCACACTCCTAGCCGACTCGCCTGCCCTGAACTGCCGCATCGCCGGTGCGGCAAGCCAGCCCCGTCCCATCGTCGTCGACCCCCATCTCCGCTGGACTCCTGATCCCACGGATAAGGTCCTCGAGGTCGCCCGTCTCGGCAACGGCCTAGCGCCCTTCGTCCTGACCGGGGTGGAGGCCCCAGGCTTGCCTGCCGCGAATGTTGCAGTGCTTGAGCAGCATGGCGGCAAGTATCTTCATGTTCCAGCCACGCCGTCTAGCCCTGAAGGTCGGATGCGCTTTGATTGGCACGCCGTATTCGATGCATTGCTGCGTGCTGGCTTGACAAGTGTCATGGTCGAGGGGGGTGGTCAGATCATCAACTCGTTGCTTGCCCCAGCGTTCCACAACCTTGTCGACTCGGTCATTGTCACCATTGCGCCTACTTGGCTAGGCCAAGGTGGCGTTGTCGTATCTCCGAGCCGTGTCCAGGACTCGGTGGGCGTTCCGATCCCAGCAGCAAGGTTATCGAATGTGTCGTGGCATCCCTTTGACGATGACGTTGTTTTATGTGGGAAGCTGCATGCCTAGTGTCGAGGGAGGACCTTGGTTTATAAATATCTCATCCTGCCCCTGCTGCTCA
>JABFEP010002406.1:0-11228 GCA_013618265.1 Fusarium albidum
CATCACACGCCCCCTTCCCCCCGCGAGCCAAGCCGCCGATAGCCGTACGCCCTCTTCCCGCCCCAGACAACACCTACATCATCGTGGTCACGGATCCGGAGGGTTTCCCAAGTAGTCAAGAAACCTGCAAGCTTCACAAACTGTGAGATCGACGCAAAGCCCGAGAGAGTGAGAGAAGACACTCGGCTCCAAAGGGAACGCGGCCAGAGACAGTCAGACAAGCAAGAAAGGTTGTTGCTGTTTCAGTTCCAATTTCACCCTCGAAACAATGGGCTCTCGAGACTCCTTTGTCCAGGCCGAGGGCAGGCCCCGGTTCTGGTACCGCGACAACTTCTTCCTCACAAACGACAAGTCCTATCTGTGTCCCCAGACCTTCAACAAGTCTCTGGGCGACAACTGGTGGAGCACCCCCTTGCCGCAGGGCCAGCTCCAGAAGGTCCTCGACAGCTGCTTGACTCTGGCGGTGTACTGGACTCCCCAGACTGCCGAAGAGATGAAGAGTGAGTTTCTCCGTCTGTGACTGTTCGTTGGAGCTGACAAAGCCCCCGGCAGAAAACGGCATCGCACGGCCAAAGGATGGCTCTCGCCACAAGATGGTCGGCTTCGCCCGCGTCGTGACCGACTATGTCACCCTGGCCTACCTCACAGACGTCTTCGTCGTCGACGAGTTCCAACGGCGGGGTCTGGCCTCGTGGCTGATGCAGGGCCTCAAGGAAATCGTCAACGACTGGCAAGACATGCGCGGCCTCCTGCTCATGACCCACGACCAGGCCGCGGCGAGGCTGTACCGGCGGGAGCTCGGCGCTCTCGACTTTGACAAAGGCCCATCGGCCGGCTTGGTGGTCCTCGAGATGCCCGGGCCGGCCGAGAAGCCCACGCCCAAGCACCACTGAAGCGACGGTCGCTTTCCGTTCCAAGGGTTTCTGGCTAGCGGTACATTTTCCCCATGCTGCATTTACTTTTCTTGTCCTTCCCTGGCTTGATTCTCCTGTGGTTTGTGGCTCTTTCAGGGCCTAGCGCTGTGGCCCAGACATGGCGGCTCGCATCTCGATGGCGCGTTTGTACGGGGGGGCAATTGGCGGCTGGACCGGATCTAGAGAGACATAGTCTTCGGGGAGCTGGTACGAGGCATCGGAGTCAAAGGCGGATAGATCTCCACATGCAATGAACGGTGCGATCCACCGGCAGCTTCTTTTCGTGTCCTCGGGCGCATCGTCGTAGACTTCCACCTCCACTACGCCGTCCGACATGTCGACATCGCCTCCTCCTCCACCCTCGGCCAAGTTCTTGCTGGCCTCCTGCTCGTCCCTGAGCATCTGCTCCAGGCGCCCGCCGACGCCGAGCGGCTCCTCGAGGCTGGCCCGGAACCCGGCAGGCGGCTGAAAGTTGATGCACACGATAAAGGCCTCGACGCTGCTCGCGCGGCTGCTCCGCGGCTTGGCGACGATGACCTTCTCGAAGAAGATCTTGAGCTGGGCGTACAGCACGTCGACGTTCCTCCCGCGGAAGATCTTGGCCACGAACTTGCCCCCCGGCTTCAGGACGCAGAGCGCGAGGTTGAGCGCCGCGAATAGCAGCTGCGACTGCACGTAGATGTCGAGGTCGTGGAGGCCCGTGACGTCGGGGGCCCCGTCGCTGAGCACCAGGTCGACCGGGTGCGACGCCTGGGTGCCTCCCGCCGTCTTTGGGTCGTACGAGGGGTCAAGCGCCGAGAGCAGCAGAGGCACCGTCGCGGGGTGTGTGATGTCGGCGCGGAGGGTCGTGATGCCCGCGAGAGGCGAGATGGGCTGGAGATCGATCGACACGATCTTGACGTCCCCCCGCGGCCTGGCCGTCCCGCCCTGCTCCTCCGTCTCCTGTGTGGCCCTGCTCATGTCCTCGGCCTCGTCCTCGGGCAAGATGCCCAGCATCTGCTGTCGGAACTTGGCCTCCTTGTCCTGCCATGCGGCCCGGCCAAACTTCTCGCCCTTGATGAGCACTCTCGAGAGAACCTGCGACCAGCTCCCAGGCGCTGCGCACAGATCCACAACCCGGGTGACGTTGGAAAAGAGGTCGAATTCTAAGCCACCAGAAAATTAGCCATGATAAAGGAACCTACCTACCTAGACTGGCAGTTTTGGGGCTTTGCTTTTTTACCTTCGTCTAGCTGCAGGAGCTTAAAGGCGCTCCTCGCTCGCCATCCTTGCTCCTTTGCGAGCCGGTAGTAGGCGTCGCGCTTGTCCTTGGAAGATTTGCCCATCGCGTCGGCTTGGAATCGAAGTTGTACAGGAATCGTCTTGAATTTTCCAGAACTGAATTTCGTGCGCCGCGTTGCGACCTCTGTGGTGTGGGTGGGGTGCCCCTCCAACATGTGGTCACTCTGCCTACCCTGGACCTACGACTGAAGGGCAAATTTCTGGTTAGGAAAATGATGAGTTGAATATACTTGAGACGGGGTTGCTACAGTGGGTTATCTTATCCTATGAATTCATAAATCTACTAATTGGAAACCCGCTCTAAACTCCCAACTCACCCCCTACAACCTCCAAACACTCCCTCAACAACCCCCCAACCTTCTCATCACCCACTCCCGATGCTCGCACAATAAGGGGATACAGCCTCAGCAAGTGCTTCCTCCCGTCGCTCTCCACCCCGCTGAGCTCGGGTATAGCACCCTTCTCGCTCCTCAGGTCCACCAACTTCTGGAGAATCCAGAGGAGCTCCTTTCGCTGGCTCAGCGGCTGCGGCATCTTGCCTCGCAGCGGCTGGTCCGCCATGTACGCCCTGAGCGTCAACGCGCATCGCAGAATGAGGAACGGGGCGGCCGTGCTGGCTATCCGGGCGCGGAGTGCGTCTGGCGCCTCGGCCAGCCGGTTATGTCTCGCGCCTGGGAAGCTTGGTGTTGGTGGCTGGATGACTATCGACGGCTCGTCCTTGACGGATATCAAGGCGAACAGCTCTTCGCAGGCAACATAGGACATGCGCGTGCGCTTGACCGGTGGTATCGATACGGTGCGGCCAGCACGCGGGGCGTAGAGGGCTGCAAGTCCCTTTTCGTGGGTGCCATCGATGATCGACTTCTCGGCGGGCGAGGGCGCATGGATGATGGATGTCCCAAACAGACTTTCCGCATAGGCCTTGCGAGCCTTCTCGGAAACATCCTCTGCACCGAGACTGGGGATGATGAGAGCCCGCAGCTTATGGAAGGATGAAATGTCGAACTCTTCGTCGTCCGTCAAGTCTGTTCCGGTGGCAGCAGCATTGCAATCCGCACCCAGGATCCCATCAGCGACAGCCACGATGGTGGACCAGATATCTTGCGTCACTTCAAGAGGAATATCAAGAGTGATTAGTTGAGCCAGTGTCGCCTCCAAGACGACAAGCACTGTCGAAGTAGCCAGTCTCCATGGTTGAGTGGATTTGGTTAGCGTGGGAAAACCGTACTTGAGAGCGATGGGTCTGCACAGGGCTTTCAGAGCCTCGGAGAATGCGCCGCTGCGGTAAATATCAGGATCCGAGGAGTGGTCGAGAATGAGCTTCTCCAGAATCTTCATGCTCGACTTTGAGAGTGCGATGTATGTTCGTTTCGGGCCAGGTTTCGATGAGTCGGCCTGGATGAATGGCAGCATGACAAAGTCTGCAACCTGCTTGACCATGGCGGATGGAACCCCGTCAATGTTTGTTCGAATCATTTGAACAGCTTCGAGGATGTGCGCCTGCAGAGGTGTGACATATTCGATATCCTGCACATAGCTGGCGACAGAGGCTTCGTCCAACGTTTCTCGCAGGAGGCCCAACATCCTGTCGACTCGCCCGACGCAAAGGTCTTGCCGAATAAGTCGATAGATCTCTGTCAAGGCAGAAACGTAGGCAATGAGACACTTTTGGTTATCCTGAGCCTGCTCACCGGCAGGTTTGGAAGTTGGGACTCCTCTTGACCATAGATCCCACGCGGGGTCGATGGAAGTCTTGCTAAAGACCGACTTGCCATCGTCGCTGGTTTGGGACAGAACGTGGGCCAACGCCTTGAACGCGGCAGTGTTGATGTCCAGAACCTGGAAGTCCAGCAGATTCGTGAAATGGCCGAGCAACTCTCGCCAGAGGTGGTTGAAGGAAGGATGGGCCGTAAGAATGTCGAGGTAATTAGCCAGAAGGCTCGAGATCCCGTTCAGGACGACAACTGCTGTTTCGTTCCACTCGGCTCGGTCGCTCTCGTCGCCATCATCGTCCGATTGCGAGGCAGATATTTCTTGCTCGATTGATGACAAAAGTTTGAAGACGACCGACTTGACGCAGATAGACCATGACTCTGGGCTGAGCCGGTCGCCGTAAGCGTCGAAAATCCTGAGCAGGGTTTGAATCGCACTGTTCCGCAGCTCGAGCCTGTCATCGGTGGTGACAGTTGTCAGTCGGAGCAAGAGGAGCATCCACAGTGCTGCGTCAGAGCTCTTGTGGTTCTGTTCGGCAGCCATTCTTTCGAGATCGGAAGCCTCGGTTCCCTGCATCATTTCCGCTGTGATATCGAGAGATGCATTCTTGGCAGAGAGAAAGTCGGAGAGCACCCAAAAGAAAGTCACAGTCTACAGGGTATTAGTATCGAACGAGGACGACAGCGGGAGCCTTACCGTCAATGCGATGTTGAGATCATCGTCCTGTGAGCAAAACTTGTACAGGTTGTCGACTAGAATCAGGAAACACGAATTGGGCAACGAGGCCAAAAAGTCGGAGCATATGAGTTGGAGGGAGTTGAACGAGGACCGGATGAGCCTTGCTGATCGGGTATCCAGCAAGATCGGGTTGGCCAGCGAGCCGCGGCGGTCGGCAGGGTCGAATTCCTTGGTTATGAAGACGGTGCCAATGATTTCGAAAGCAGTATCCCATCCCTTCACAAGGCTGTCTCCGCATCCTTCAATGATGCTTTTGAGGCCTTCCAAAATGATCTTGTGAATGTCGATATCGGTCGAATGGCTTGCCAGAGAGACTTCCCGATCTCCCTCGAGCAGTGGCAGAATAGATTTACGCAGTGCCTCAAAGAGTCGGAGCTGGATGTCCCCGCGAAGCTCCTCCGGGAATTGGGCCGTGACATTGGCAGCTTCCAGAATCAGTTTCACGAGGATATCTGCTGCCCTGGTGCGGACTGAGGAGTTCATGGTCACCGACGTCAAGGTCTCGATGAGCTCCTCAGTCAACACACCCCAGCCCGACTCCTCTGGGCTGTACTCTAACAACCTTTCAATGTTGATGGTTGCGATTTCGCCAAGCTTGGCAAGGGCGAACTGGTCCTCTTGTGTCGATCCAGAGCTCATCTGTCCAGATGCCCGTCGAGGCTGTGTGGCAGGAGCCTTGAGCTGCTTTCCATCAGGTGTCGGCTGTGGCTGGGTGTTGGCGTCTGGTTGCTCCACAGGCCTTTGCATGAGGAGATTGCAAATGGCCGCTACAACCTCCAGGAACGATTCGTTCGGGAAGTCGACGGTGCTCTCGATCAGCCTCGACGCCGCCGTCTCAACAGCCCGAACTTCGGAACCAAAGTTGGCCATCAGGGTAGCAGCATCGCTATCGCCTCCTTGATCAGGTCCCCGACTCATGGTTGAGGTCCGACCCGGAGTCTTTCCACTCACGAAGAGGACGAAATCGGCCTGCTGGAGAGTTTCTAGGACGATGCTCCAAGCCCCGCCCAGAGTCGGGCCCAGGGCAATGCCCAGATTCAAGAGGGCTCGCAGGCACAGCAGGTTTCGGGTATTTAATGAGACCACAGAGGCGTCAAAGGATCCGTGTCTATGCCTCTCTGCGGTCGGCGTTGTAGGTGTCAAGTTATCAACGCTCAAAAGGCCACGGGCATTACTGAACAGGCTCGAGGTGTCGGTTGGTGTGCTCGGGGTCTGGGGGCGAGCCTGCCCGGCATTAACGCAAGATGTGAGCACGTTGGGCGGCACAGCTGCCTTCCCCAGGGTCGTCAGGAAGGCGTCTCGAGGGGTGGATAGTTGCAGTAAGCCGGCGACATGAGCGAATCTTTGAAAAGCGCGTACTAGGCCGTGGTAGTACTCGGAGTCGAGGGCAGCGTACAAGAACGTAGAGCATGTAGCCAGAATAGCAGGCCAACACTCCTCGACAATGGTGGCACAGACTTTAACCTCGGAAAACAAGGGGTGGTCTTCCAAGGCGAGTGGGTTGAGAGGAACTGGGTTTCTTTTAAAAGATGCCGACCTTTCCAACCTCCCCTTTGGAGCCTGGCTGTCCGCCTCGGACTGGGGTGCGGGAGAATCACGGCTAGTCTCCTGCTTGGAAGTCTTCTTCCGGCTTCTCGTCTCGCCGGGTACTGTCAGAGGAAGAATAAACTTGGCAAGCCCGTCTGAAACTGATGATATGCAAGACAGGATAAGGTTGTAGATGTAAGACTCTGGGATTGCGGGGGCTTCCGTCTTGTCCAGCTGGTCGATGCATGGGACGCGAACTGAACTGAACTGCGTGCTGATGCCTGTGGTTGTCGTCTCGGACCCAACAGGGCCGGTCATCATTCCCGACATGCCGCTCGCTTCGATGATGGCTTGGTCGTTGGACGAATTTGGGTCTTGAGTGGCGGTGGGCAAGCTCGACTGATGCCCAAGGCCGATGACCGCTGGCTTCTCCGTGCTCAGGCGCACAAATGTTGCTATCAAGGGCTTAAGCACATCTTTCTCTCCTTCTTTGGCATCGAACATGGCAAAGATGCGTCGTAGGAGAGCATGCTCTGCAAAGATGCCGCGGAAGACTTCCATGCAGAGTGCTCTTTTCCAGATAGAGTCGTCTTGGTCGAGGAGCTGCGTCAGAATCACCAGCGAGTCGCCGCATTCCGCCGGCAAGACGTTGATGTGTCTACGCAGCATCGTGTAGAGAATGCGCACGAGCCGCACAGTTGTTGCAAAGTTTGGTTTCCCCTTGAGAGCACTTAGTATGAGGGGCATGACCCTGGCCCGCAGAATCTGAGCCTGCTCGGGGTGGTTGCTGAAGACGCTGGCATGGTTGGTGATGACGGATTCGATCAGTTCCAGGCCAAATGTCTGCGGGAGTCCCGAGGGTCGGATGAACTCTGGTCGTTGACCCTCGGTCATCAGACACAGGTCGTTGAAGATCTGCCAGGTTAGAATTCAATCATCAACGAGAAGAAGATACATACGCGATAAGCATCGAGGGCTGCCGGCCGGGTTTCAGCCTGTTCTGGATCACTGTTTGTAGGCAGATCACCTCCCTTTTCTGCTTCCCGTTAGGATGAACAATGTGCACCTGATACGGGTTCAGTTGGACTTACTATCTTCGGCCACAACCTTGTCAAAGACCGACACGACAAGCTGCTGAAGTGTTGCTGCCGACGTGTGGTTCACAATGGCATTCTTGCTGCTCTGGAGTGTAAAGCAAATGTTCAGCGCCGTCACCAGCAAGGTTGCCTTGAGGTCCGAGGCGTAGTTCTGGAGTAGCGAAGGCAGCGCCTGCAGGATCTTGAGCTGCACATCCAGACCAGCCGAGGTGGCCTGCATCAAAGCCTCCAGGACCTGGTTCAGCTTGGACCGAGGGAGAGCCTGCGCCACGATGAGGCGCTGGAGGCAGACGATGGCAATGGCGGTAAACTTGGCATTTTTGGTTCCGCACGCGATGATGAAAGGGTTGACAAAGTTGACCTTTTGGGATAGCTCTGTAAGTGGAATGGTTAGACCGCGACCACCACTACTACAGGGGGGTCCAGACCTTCAGGGGCAGTCTGCTCAGACGGATTTCTTAGGTTCTTCAACTCCTCGAGCGACTTTTCTGCGGCCTGTATACACCATGAGAAGCTGGTGGGACAATAACAGAGGCAGGGGGGCTCACTTGTCGAAGGTCGTTATGTTTCCTCTTGCTCTCCTGGATGAGGTTGGCTAGCTCCGTGGCGAGCAGTTGCGTCGTCATATTGGGCAACCCGCGGGACTTTCCAGCTCAGGACCGAGCATGTGGCTTTTCTGCAGGTCCATGCAGCTTGTGGCCCCGGAATTTCGATATCACACGATGTTATTCCCGTTTCGACGCTGCTTGATGTCGTCGTAGGCAATGATGTGTCCCTTGTAGATGATGCGGCAGAATCCCTCACCGCCCGCCATTCACGTGGGGCACGGCTAACGGTCCATGAAGCTCCCTTTGAAGACCCGATACTTGCATCAAACTTGACAGTGAGAAGTCCGAACTTTAGACTTGGTGATGGTAATTCAAAATTTGACAGTGTGCTTGACCTTGACCAAATACAAGACAATTACGGGTCGCCGAGAATGCATTTGCTAAAGGGAAAATCAACACATCCCCAATCATAAA
Source organism: Fusarium albidum (assembly GCA_013618265.1). Classification (NCBI taxonomy): domain Eukaryota; kingdom Fungi; phylum Ascomycota; class Sordariomycetes; order Hypocreales; family Nectriaceae; genus Fusarium; species Fusarium albidum. The sequence continues at coordinate 8,293 of JABFEP010002406.1, forward strand.
CCTACAAGCTAACATCATCGCAAAGCGAAGACCAACTCAAAGTAAAAAATGCGTGTCTTCTATTTCGTGGTTCATGCGAAGGGACTGAATTGTGTTAATCCCCCCTGGGAAAGACGTTGAACAGCCAGCTTCACTAATAGTATCTACCCTAGAGATACATCCCGGAGAACCTGGTATCCCGTAGACAACAGACCTAGTGTTCGGTGCGTAGTCTCGCGACGTGGACTGCAACCGGTAGATTCCGTGTTAAAGGGACAGTAGGTGCCGGGCCAACTTCGACTCCGTAACGGCTCCGGACCGCTGGTGTCGCAGGAGAAGAAGTTTCCAAGTTCCCCTTCAGGGAAAGAAAATGGCCTCGCGCCAAACGGCACCAGTACGGCACCGAGTGTGGTATAAATGCGTCCATGCAATACCTAATCTATTTCTCTTTTTTGGTTTGGTGTAATTTTACCCAAATGATCGAAAACCGACGAGTTTGGCCCAGGCCTCAGCTCTAATGAACGACGCCGCTGAGCATGTGTTAGTTCCGCACTCGGGCTTCTTGTGATGAGAATAAACGTACGAACTCCTTAACCTTTTGCACCCTGCTTTTAGCACTCAAAAATCTCTTAGACCGGAACGTTGGTGAACAGGTACGACACGGATTCGCCGTTGTGGGTTCTGCGGATAGCCTATGATTGAGTGAGCAATCTGACAAGCAATCTCATATCGACGAAACATACCTCGGCCAGAGTTCCAGACACATCGATCACCTTGAGCTTGGGGCAACGCTCGATCTTGTCTCCAACTAATGGGTGGTTAGCACGTTACACGATCAATAATGCACCCTCGACTGTGCACAAAGTCGTCTGGAATTCGACCACTTACGGGGAACAGCTGGAAGGAGGTTAGAATGAGCTTTTCCTAATAGTGGACTGCTGGATTACTCACTGTTTGTAACAACCAGGCCGGATAGGCAGGAGTTGTTGATGGTCTCGATGGCCTTTCCGCTCAGGATTCCGTGAGTGACAATAGCGTAGACCTCACGGGCACCGTGTTGGTTCACGGTCTCAGCCGCCTTGGCAAGCTGTGAACGGATTAGAACAAAGTCACACATGATGGGTCAGTCTTTGACATACAGTTCCGCAGGTGTCGGCCATGTCGTCAACGAGAATAGCCACCTTATCCTGAACGTCACCAACAAGCACCATACGACCAACGACGTTGGGGCGAGGACGCTCCTTGTGGATGAGGGCGAATCCAGTGTTCAACCGGTCAGCAATCGAGGTCGCACGCTTGGCGCCACCAGCATCAGGTGAGACGATGACGCAGTTCTCGACGTCGAGATTTTCACGGATCCAGCGCAGGACGGAGGGCTCTGCGTAGAGGTTGTCGACAGGGACATTGAAGAAGCCCTGGATCTGAGAGGCGTGAAGGTCCATTGTGATGACATGATTCTGTCCACCTATTAGTGTCATGCCACCGTCAGATTTGGCGACAACATACGCATCCCGAGACTTGGAGCATGTTTGCAATCAGCTTGGCGCTGATGGGAGCGCGAGACTTGTCCTTCTTGTCCTGTCTTGCGTAGGGGAAGTTGGGGATGACAGCTGTGATGCGCCGGGCCGAAGCGGTTCGACAGGCGTGGATCATGATGAGGAGCTCCATGAGACCGTCGTTTACGTCACCGGGGGCGGTGGACTGAAGGATGAAGACGTCCTCATCACGAACGGACTCTCCAATGGACACGCTCGTCTCTCGGTTGGAGTAGTTGAGGCTCATGGTGTTGGCGATCTCAATGCCGAGCCTGAAGCATACATCAGCACATGCCACGCCCAGAAGCGCCGCCTTTCAGGCTCCCCCGAAACCGGTGAGCAGCCATCTCGACATGTACATACCGACTGGCGACCTTGGCACTGAGATCCGGGTGGGAGCTACCCGAGATGAGCTTGATTTCGTTCGCCATTTGATCTAACATTGTTAAAGAGAAGGGAAGAAAAAAGAGCGGGGCTGAAGATTTTTTGGGCGAGAAATATCCGCGGGGGCGCCGGCGGTATTTAAGGTATGTGATTCAGGCTGGTGATCCGCCAGAGTTGAATCCCACAGAAGGCGAGGGTTTTGGGGTCTCGAATACAGAGATGAAGCCGAGGATATGACTAAGATGCCAACAAAAGAGATCAAACTTTTCGATCACGGGTCTTTTAGGTTGTGGAGCAAAATGGGAACCCGCGCCGTCACCGTCGCCAGGCGCGCGACCCGGATGGCGACTTGGCCTGGCCAGGCAGGTCATGTGATTGAAGCCGCCCGAATCATGATGCTCTGAAATGTGAATGCTTGCGGAGTGGCTTTCGGACGGACCGGTAACTTGATTTGGCTGACAAGGCGAATTCCAGAGGTAATCATGGCATTCGCATTGGCCCTGCTGAGATTTCAATTGCATCAGAACCTGCTCCCCTCGCCATTTTCCCGCGCGCGGCCTCTCCAATCGCTGCGACGTCATCTCGGCTTATAGGTACTCCGTAACCGCATCTCCATAAGGGAAAAACTGCCCCTCCATTGCCCGGCTTGCACCGGAAACTCGCCGGGGAAAAATGGATCGGGCTCGATAGACCCCAATTCGCCTGCCAGATCCCTCGCTGCGAACATCATCTGTCAAAACCACACGGCGCTTCCACAAGCTTCACCCGACGACCTTTTGACTTTGGCACTTTACGATCTTGCCGATCGAAACCTGACGCACCCGACAAGACGCCGCATCTCGCTTCACCAGAAAACCGCCACGTGATCACGAACCTCTCCAACCAGTGATTTGATGCCCCGTCACAGCACCTCTCCTCTAACTCACCTCACCGCTTGCCCGCCTCAACTATCGCATGCAAACCATGTTGGATCCGGGACATCTTCCAGCATGGCACACCATCGTTCCTTTTCGCCGAGACTGAGCCCCGCCCCCCCCT
>JABFEP010002414.1:0-10729 GCA_013618265.1 Fusarium albidum
GCTTATCATGTACGTTAACTTAACTTACTATAGTATATAAAGAAGCTATAATAGACATAAAGGGATATTAGCTTCTCCTTGATTAAGGTTAGGCCGTTTAACTCTTTGAGGAAAGAGTACTCGTAGCTAATCTAATAATAAATCTATGCAGCTAGGCTTAATAGACTATGATTAAGGAAGCTACTATACTTCTTATAAAGGCTTAGGGTATTCAATAAAGGCGTATAAGATTCGCAAATTCGAGATACTAACCACGTATTAAAAATAGATAAACTAGCTAAAACTTTAATAGAAAAGAACTAGAGATAACTCTTAGAGAACTTCTGATAATAAAACTAGCAAGTATATAAAAACATAGTAGATAGATTATAAAAAGATATATAGAACCCTTATATAGCAGCAACTTTCACCGCCTTTTTTATAGGAATAAAAGTATCTATACTCAAAGAAAGACATTACCTCTTAGCAAACTACTAGTTAAGGTCTTATAGAATAGTATCTTTAGCTAATACTAGAGCTTTATAACTAGAAGCGGCTAAAGCCGGGACATATCTAGGTTAGTATTAGGGTTAATATTAACCTTAACCTTAACCTTAACCTAGATATTAAGGTTAAAGTAGAAGTTAATATAAACGTTAATAATAATAGTAATATTATAGTTAACTTATAACTATTATAAAGAATGCTATTATAAATTAGAATCAGAATAAGAAATAATAAATAAAAACTTAATATTATATAAAGGGCAGATAAAAATAACGGTTACAATAGCTTTAAGTTTAAAGGGAGCGGCGGAATAATGGCACTTTCGTTCTGAAAGGCTATAAGGGGAAAGGCGGCTAGAGCCTGCGGCGGCCGCCTTTTCCTTTCCTATCTTGCGGGAGAGATAAAGGGAAAGGGAAATAGGATAAATGCTCCCGCTTGATTGGCCGCCTTAAAAACAGAAACAAAACAGGATCACATTGTCTCGGAGCCCAAGTCAACGTTGTCAACTTCCGCCAAAGGCCGTCCCCGTGCCTTCTGCGACACTTTGGGGGCTCACATGTGGTCTTTGATGGCTTCAACCTTTTTGACTCAAGACATTTAAACGGCATTGTTCTGGAAGTTCTTGGCTCTCCTCCCTTTTCGCGAAACCGGGCGTTTTTTTCTTGATTATTTGCGAAAGCTTTTGGTGCGGCGTAACAGCCGGTGGATTGATCGCATCTTGAATCATGACGCCCTTGAGAAGAAGAAGCTGAGCAAGGGCCAATGGCGTCAGAGCGGAATTGGTTTAGATCTCGAGGAGGTCCGACGGACCTGTGGAAGTATTTCAGCCACGATTGGTCCCGCCGGCTGTAGAGGGATGCAAAGATCATGATGATGATGCTGGAAAGCCTTCTTCAACGCCTAGAGTGGCGCAGGGCCTCGATGCCTGGGTTGGTGTCCAGCCACACGGGGCACAGCCGCATCAGAGGGGTCGCCTGCGCCTCGAGTAGCATTCCACCTGTGCCGGCCTGCAAGTAACAAGCGAGCAAGCTGCCTCCCGAGCTGAAGGAGCTGGGGAGCTGGAGGAGATGGAGGAGAGCTCCAAAAAATTGCGGGATGGAAACTGATCAATTGCCCAAGATTTACCTTGTTCTTTTCATCGCCGTGAATCGCCAGAGACGTGTTTTTAGAGAGTGATAATCTGCAGCTGGGCGGTTAACGAGTGCGGGTGACAGGGCACTCCTGCTGTCAAACCTGCAGCGACAGCAGCAGCAGCATCCCGCAAACACCAAGCTTCCCAAGGCCAAAGCTCTCGAGATCAGATCCATCACGGATGGATGCAATCAATCAAAGGCACTAAATCCCTGGTCCAAGCTCTCGGGAGACGGCATCTGCACGATCTTGGTCCTCTAGCATGGACGCTGTCCAGTCAATTCTCCTCTGTCCCGTTTCGTCTCACAACCAAGACAACCAGCCCCGTGCAGCCGTCCACTGCCAGCCAGCGCAGGCAGGCCTCCTGCGAGCCATGGGGCGCAGCATCCCCTTCCCCTTCACACCTTTACAACCCGCACCTGGAACACTGGCGGCCTGCTACCAGCGGCTCTGCCCGTGGCATGCATGGGAAGGATATCCATTCTTTCCCGGCGGCTTGCTTCCAGGGATAACTTCCAGGGATAATTGGATCTTGTGCCCCCCCTGCACGAGGGAATGTTTGGGGGCCACGGCTACTCCGTCACTTTCCCAGGGCCCTTTATACTCACGAGGTCAGCCAAAGCAGGCCGGTCTGGTTGTTGGCCTCTCTACCTCTCCCTCTCTGCCGGTTTCACTGCCTCTGGCGACCCTATGCTCGACCTCCCAAAATAGTGGACGGGTTTCTGCACTTTCAGCCAGGGAAGCAACCAAGCAACCACTAGTTCCCTTTATAAGCCTGTACAACCCATCCATACTCCTGTCATCATGGCCGCCTCATATGCTTCATGACATCCCATGCGAGGCTGCATTTCAACCTCTCTCTACTGGCCTTTTTGTTCTTCTCTTTCATTTGATCGATCAAACAGAAACCACTGCGCCTGCCGATAAAGCGTTTGCCTTGCCGTCGAATTTTACCCCGCCGACCATCCCCCGCCACCCAACGAAACGATATCTACAAGTCGCCGAGCCCGAGCTTCGACACGATGAACAACGGCGGGGCATCGCCTTCGGGTCTGCGAGTCCCAGTGTCGTCTGCCTCGCCCAGCGGATCAAACACCACCACCACCGGCCGGCCTGCGCTATGGACGCCGTCGTCGCAGCGCAAGGTCTCGCGCCTGTACCTCTTTACCACTCTTCCCCTCGACAAGATCATGGCCGTCGTCCATGCCAAGTCTCCCGATACAGCTCCTGGGTGCGCTCTCTTCGGAAGATTTAAATCACATGGTGGTCGGTATTCATTAACAATGCTGCACTAGGATTGAATCCGCCAACAAGAAACTCAACGCCCTGCTTAACAAGCAGCCTCGATGGCTGCACCCGAAAAGCGAGGAGGACATGGGTCGACGACTAGACGAGCTCTCGCTCTCGCCCACGAGGTCCAATTCCAGCTGGACCTCTTTCGCGCCGTCCCGTCCTCACGCCGCATCCGACCCCGTTCCTTACCTCCACCCGAACCCGACGCCCTCTCTCATAAGAAACTCTGGAACGAGCCCGACACTGGAAGTTCCGCCTTTCAACCAGTTCCCTCAACCTCTGCAGCAGTACCACCAGCAGCAACAACAATACACTCCGAATAGAGCTGCTGCTTCCGCCCCCCCTCGGCAAACAAGGTCAGCGGTGCAGCAGCAGCCTGACAACAACGTCTTCCAGAACTTCCTCCGGCGTACCGGCACCCTCATGTCCCAGTCCACGGATTGCACGACGGGGTCCCTGCACCGCATCCTCGACGGTTTCTCCGATTCATACGTTAAGAGCGTGAAAAAGCTCGTCAAGCGGTACACGGCGCCCCTCAGCCACCGCGCCGAGAGCCTCTCGCCCATCTCGGACGAGGAGCCCTCCGAGTCGTCGTCCTGGCTCAACGACCCGTGCTCGCCGCCCAAGCTGTCAAACGGGCCCGACTATCTCCCCGGAGACTTTCTATGTCTTGACGAGCTCGTCAGCCAGCAGCCGCACTGCTTCCAGGAGACGGAGCAGCACATGAAGCGCTCGTGCCTGTGCCACCCGGCCGAGGACATCCAGGAGCCCGCCGCATGGGTGACGGCGAACGGTCTGGCCCCCGAGGTGGGCCGGGTGCTGCAGTACACCCTCCACGACTTCGACATCAGCCGACCCGATCCCTTTGGGAACACGCTGCTTCACCTCATGGCCGCGCGGAACATGGCCGAACATCTCCTCGCGGCTCTTCAGTCAGACCAGTCCCACCACATGGTCAATGTGCGGAACACGGCCGGCCAGACGATGCTGCATGTACTTCACCGCGAATGGTTCCGTAACGAGCCATTGCTGGTGCACCTGCTGTCTGTCCTGGAGGACAAGGGCTTCGACTTTGGCGCCCGCGATCACTACGGCCGCGCCTTTTCCCACATGCTGCTGTCCCGGGATGTGTCGTTTAACCTGCGGAACCACTTCCTTGAGACATACCGCGCCCCCGATATCATGAAGCGAGACGCCTTTGATGTGACGCCCACGCCCGCGCCACAACACGAGCCCATGATGGGCATCAGCCGAGCCGACACCCAGGCCATGGACCTCGACCCTCCTCAGCACCACCACTGCGGCGTCGAGCCCTTTCACCACGTCGCCCTGACACGAGAGGCGAGACTCGTCGAGATGGTGGTCGAGGCCTCAAAAAACCCAACAATAGAAGACGCCGAGGGCCGCAACGGCCTGCACTGCCTCGCCGCCGCGACGCTCAGCAAGTCCAGCGTCTTCCAAAAGTACAACCTCGACGACGCCGGCGAGCCGACCGACCAGAGGCGCCGCAAGGACAAGCAGCCCAAGGACCTCGACTCGTGCACCGAGCAGATGAAGGTCCGGTCCGGCCACCTCGCCGCGCTCCTCGCCGCGGGCGTCGACCCCAACCACTACGACGCCCACGGCAACACCCCGCTCATGGCCTTTGCCGCCCAGCTCCCCGAGGACGACGACTACAAGATCGGCCCCCAGATGCTGCAGCAGCTCGTCGAGGCCGGGGCCGAGGTCAACGCACGGAACCGCGGCGGCGAGACGGCGCTGCACATCGCCGTGCGGTGCGGCAAGAAGCTTGCGGTGCGGCAGCTCGTCGACCTGCACGCCTCGGTGCACGCGAGGGATGCCGCGGGGAAGAGCGTCCTCGAGGTGGCGGACGCCAAGATGAAGACCCTCAGCTCGCTGGACGCCGAGGAGTATGCGCACCTCGAGGCGTGCCGGGCGTGGTTGAGCGGGCAAAAGGGGATGGCGGTGCAGGACCCCTCGGTTCTGCAGGAGTGGGGGGTTTCGACAAGAACAAAACATACAAGAGGGAATGAGAGATGAGTGTCATTTCTATATATATACGGTTCTGGAATGGGAGATTTGCGTTTTTAGGCGTTCTCGGAGGCAAAAAAAGGATTCAGGAGTTTAGATAGACTATGAGACACACGTCAAAGCTTCAAGACATGCAGCTGGACCATGTGGTGGGTGAATGTTTCAAGCCTCGAGTGTTGGAGAATATATAACAAGAAATGTCTGTTGCTCGGGATCACCCGCTTCATGTCTCGGCCCATTGAAGACGTTTTACTTGTGGCTGTTTACTCGCATCAGGGCGAGGGTGTTGAGTGTATCTCCGGAGGTAAGTTGTGACTGGACATGAACAAGAGGCCAAGCAAGGTCAAGAAACAACTCCAATTTACACCCTCACAATTTTTATTATGCACTAGATAAATATCTAATAGCTAAACTTTTGCCCGACAAGCTCCTCGCTCAGCTTCCACAGTTTATCCGCCTCAACGGTGTCCCTGGCCCAGGGCTTGACGGTATCGACATAGGGGTCCGAGACGCGCGACTCGAGAAGGTAGGCGCCGTTGCTTGCTGCGAATGAATAGTCAGCACATGATGTAACCAATGAACACAAATTGCTCTGCTCACCCTTGATGTTGGGGTCGAATGCTGCGAATGCGTGCGTCGCGGCCCCAACCTCTGCCGGGACGGCTTCGAAAAAGTCCCAGCCCTCGACGTTGCCCCGTTCACGATGGGCGTCGACTATTACATGGTCAGCTTTGGTCTCTCTCAGATAGCCGGGCGAGACTTACGAAACGACTTGAGATCGCCGTCCATGGAGGCAAAGTCGAGGTGCTCTCCCAGGCCGGTGGTCATGATCAGGCCGGGATGCACGCTGTACGACTGCAGGCCTCGCACGCCGAGCTTCTGCGCCAGGGAGAGCGAAAAGAGCATGTTTGCCGTCTTAGCCTGCCCGTAGGCACGCCATCTGTCGTACGTCTCTCCTTTCTAGAACAGGTTAGTAGTCTATCATCTTTAGGATAGCTGGTGGACTTGCACTAAAGTGAGGATCGTGAAAGCGGACAGCACCGAAGCTGTGACCGTTGCTCGAGACGTTGACGACCCTCGGCGCCTCCGAGGCCAGGATCTTGCCCATGAGCAGGTTCGTCAGCAGGAAGTGCCCGATGTGGCCCGCGGCGAACTGCGTCTCGAAGCCGTCGACGGTGAGCGCAAAGGGCACCGCCATGAGGGCCGCGTTGTTGACCACGACGTCGATCCGCGGCACGTCGCCCCACCCGTTGACCTCGTCCGCGGCGCCGCGCACCGACTCGAGGGAGCCCAGGTCGACGACGAGCCTGCGGGTCCTGACGTGCGGGTGGGCGGACCGGATGGCCTCCGAGAGCTCGTCGAGCTTGGGAGCGTTGCGGCCCGCGAGGATGAGGAGGGAGGGCGAGGCGGCGGCGGTGGCCGAGGCAAAGGCCGCGCCGAGGCCGCCGGGGGTGACGCCCGTGGTGAGGATGGTCTTGCCCTTGATCAGGGGGGCGTAAGTGGTGATGAGGTCGTCGATGGGGGTTGACTTTGTTGGGAACATGATTGCGGTGTTGGAGATGTTGATTGAGATGATAAGGTTGATTTGATTGATGTTGTTGATGTTGAGATGGGGTTGTGACTGAGACGTCGGGAAGACTCTTTATATTCTCAACTCCATACTGAATTATTAATCTTGGCCATATTTCGCTGACGCCAGCCATGGCATGGCGACACTGTTTGTAAGTCGCTCTGCTGGCGTCAGCCAGACCCAGGAACTATGGGGCGCCCCTCTTAACGCCGAAAATTCCCAGAAATGAAATTAGAGAATTCCCACTTGGAGGTAAAAATCCGACCGGGCAGTATTCAACTGGTTCGGGGATTGATAAATGGTTTGTTGACCGCGAAATGACTCGATAGGACTCGGGAGTTGCCAAGGTCCCGACCGGACACCGAAGTTGGCAGCCGATGACTGGACCCATCTTTCTCGGAGTGGGGCCGACAACACCGGGCAGCACAGGGAAAAGAGTCAAAGACCGAGAGCGGAGTACCGGGTAAAACTAAAGCCAAAGCCAAAGCCAAAAGGCACAATGTCAAAATATGGCTTTGTCTTATTTCTTCCCCGTCTTAAGCACGCTCTCCACCTCATTTATGATGCCCGCCATCGTCCTCCTGGACTCGGCAACAGAAAGAGGGGGACGGAACCCGAGTGGAGCTCTGCGGTTCCGCCTGTCGGGCTCGTCGAGGAACGTCCGGAGGGTGTAGGCCGGGTCGTGCGGTACGTCAAAGGCCGGAGGAGGGTCCCGGAGGCTGTGCACAAGGTCAGTGATTTGGTCGAGTAAGAGGCCCGGTGTGCTGACTAACTGGTCAGAGTCCATATAGTGTTTTGCAGAGGTGGACATTGTTGCAAGTGTTGCGCATGAATTGCAGTGACATGTGAAGAAAAGGTTGTTCAGTTGAACAGAAACTCGGAGCTTACACTCAAATGATGAAAAAGAACCTCGGATTGAGCTGCGAAAGTGCAGACTATATAGGATCCATTTCTTCCATCAGGCACTCAAACAATTTGGCCCCCCCTTCCTCTACCACGATAGAATCGATACAGAGCCTCATCTTCTTCGCCCGGCCACGCACTGCGTCAGACTGCCTTGTTTCAAGGACGTAAATAAAAAAAAGACACTCCATCATCGGGTCTGATGTCCAAGATTCCCAACGGACAGGTGAGCCGAAACAGGAAAGGGTGGTCCCCCTGCAGGCTGAGCCGGGACAAACGAAGACGTCAGTCCGGCGCGTATACATTGAGGCAGTGCTGCAAGAAACAGTCGTGATTGGGCGAGAGGACGCCGGCTGGCCTGGTGTTGGGGAATCAACAGAGGTGTGTGTCCGCGTCAAAAAGGGGCAGTGCAAGAAGAAAAGGCGCACCTGAATTATTCATTGGGCGGAATTGCAAGCAAGAGACGCCGTAGGCTCCGGAGGTTGTGTCACAGGATGTCCTGCCGCGTCCTGGGGATTAGGAACGCACTCCGGAGTGAAAAGGAATCCTTCCTCCTGCCGGCTTGCGGAAGATGACACTCGTCTGGGTAACCCAACCCCGTTGCTTTTTTCGCGCTTCAATTCGCTGGATTCCCTCACCCGTCAAACGCACCGGCCGGCGAGTTTTTTCCTGGACGACGTCAAGAATGCCTAGCGCCCGAGGTCGCACAATCGGACTCTCAACTATCCGCGGACGGCGATTGGTCGGTATAGGGGGGGGGACTTCTAGGTGCATACGGAGTTGCCGTCAACTGAAACTGAAGCGCATTGTTTCGTCGGGTGCAGGTGTCTTTATTGGACGGTGAGAACTGCAAGGCCTGAGAAGGATCTTGAGAAACTGTAACTACTCGGGCCTTTGAGATATGCAAACACACACGAGCCATGCCGTGTCGAGTTGACGCGTCCCCTGCGACTCTACCTAGGACTCGGTCGACTCGGACGGAACAAAGTGTCCCGTAATAGAGCCGAGTGCTGGGTGGGAAGGGGGTGGTCAGCAGTCTATCGCTTGTAAACCTGCCGGCGAAGGAGCGAAAGAAAAAATCGGATGACATGACGTAGGAGAACGTTGTTTAATCCCATTCTTCATCTTGAATGATTGTGTTAGTTGTATCTGGACTAGGCGCGGGAGAGGGCCGTCCCTCCCCTTGCGAATTTAATCTTGCCCGGGACTTCCAAATCAGGCTGGAGGCAATATCGCCATTGGCGCGAACAGTTAGGGGCATTGTTTTAGTGGATGGGGCCGCTGTGGTCCAGTGGGCGGGGACCGGGGAAGGGCCACAATTGGTTATGCGTTTTAGTGTGGGAATGCATTCATTGCAGTTGACACGGATCATCCTGTCAAGTTTAATCTGACAGGTGCCGGGACCAGCTGTCTAGGTACATTCCCAAGGCCCTTTCCACTGCCTAGACACGACACCAAACGTGTCATCAATCTCGAGACGCTGCAGTGAGCTGGGCGTCGATCGCGCCAAGAATCTCCTCCATGCGACGCCTGCTCTCCTGCCGGCTGGCTCGGTCGCTCGTGTGAGACGCAAATCCTGGGGGTCCACGACTACGGTACTCGGGATGCGTAGGAGCAAGCTGATGGCTGGGAGCAAGGAAGCGGTTCAGACTGTATCCGGGGTCTTTTTGCACAGCGGTGTGCAGAATGGTGTCGGCGTTCCCAGCCGGACGGTTGTTGGTGGAGGGTGATTCGGTACTTTGAGATGTTAGTGATCAAGACTGGTTGGCTGGAGGTGGTGGCTTTCTTACTCTGAGGGGTTCATGTAATAAACGGCGCCGTGAGAGGAGCTACTGGAGGCCATCGTATGGATTCATTCAGACGGGAAAAATCCGGCCCAAAGAGGTCCATCGAATGTTTCCCCCTCCCGTCACCTCTCGTCAAGAACAGGGACCGCTAAAGTTGGGGGCTTGCACGACGTTTTTGGTGTCTGGGCGAGGAACAATTGCGTAGATAAGAAAAAATTTTTTAAAAAAAAAAAAATCGATAAGAGAGGTGATGTAATGTTATGGGGGTCTTGTAATATCCTTCAACAGCTTGAGGACTGAGCACCCGGCTAATGGTCAGGCAAAAGAGGCCAGCCGACGATTTTTATACGGGACAGGGCTCGTCGCAATGCGGCTCTTGAGCAGCCCACGAGACAACATCTCTCAAACCAGATGACGGCCAAAAGAATCTCCATGATGGACCCTAGGGGTCTAGACCCCTAGATTCCTGCCAGAATGTGGTTGCCGAGACTATGACCCCTGCCGGCATCGTGAGATGTTTCGCTACCATGACGTCGCCATGGCAGAAGCTGAGGTTGATGGGTGTGGAGGGGCAAGCTACCCGTGGACAGGGCAGATTCCCGCCAAGATACCCGACGGAGGGAAACCTGCGCTGGAACGGTGAACCGAACCCCTCGAGTCCAAACATATCGTCCGCCAAATTGGCGAGCCTCCAATATGCGGGGGCATTTTATTGCAGCAGCCCGTTGAAATTGCGTCGCTCGCCGAGATGACCCACGCGAGATCGTCACGAAAAACCGGTCATCAATTGATCTAGAACCTCTGATTCAAACCCTGACCAACAGCAGGAGGCCGCCATGCGACGTCAAAATAATATCCCCTGCGGCTTGAATGACATCAGGGTCCTCCTTGAGTTCCCTCCTGAATTGCACTTTCACAGAGTCTAGACCACCTGTGCTCCTACCGAAGCCCACCGATGACGTCGGTGTGGCGCAGAGCGAACACCGCGGCCAACCTGGGCTTATTGAGTCGGCCTTGCGTGATGCCAGGCTTTCTTTTGGCCGTAAACTTTAGACGCGCGGAAGTGAGGACGTACGCAAGCCCAAGAGCCATTTAGCAGGAGCACGTGAAGAGGCTAAAAATGATCAAGGACCGACGTGCTCGTCGCGGGAAGTCTTCATCAGCAGCTGAACTGCGTGTGTTGGCTGTCGGTGAGCGGATTTGCTTCAGGTTCTGACGAGGCTATTATTTCAGTCTCATCGTGTCCGAATTTGTATTCCGTATTGGACCTGGAGTCGTCGGGAAGTTATTTCATTTCTCATGTACGGAAGGACACGTTCGGCGGATGACTCGTCGAGGACGGGCATTCACGGCGGTCAGAGACTCAAAGGCAGCAGCGTGCCGAATTCGCCCGCTTAAAACACTCCCGGATCACCAGACCTTGCACGGACACCAGCATCGAATCCGAGTGCAAGAATCATTTATCAACCGTTCAATCATATCGACCTTTGTTGAATGGCCTTTCACTAGCCACTGTGAAATCCTGGGA